>JAJAQA010000005.1:24331730-24341730 GCA_021464565.1 Rutilus rutilus | reverse complement strand
ATAGACCAATCACCGCACATAGTCCATTTTTGTCCATCTTTGAGCAAATTCCATCCAATCTCCGCTCATATTCTCTCCATTTTTGTCAGTCCAATGAAATGGCAAGGTCCATTTTTCATAGACCAATCACCGCACGTAGCACAATCTCCGGTGTTAGGCTATTTATATTCCGCAAGCTGCTCAGGTATGTTATTTATAGTTATTGTATTTATTGTTATTTACAGTTATTGTATTTATCGTTAATGAAATGGCTTACGTTTTCTGTATTTTAGGAATAGCAAGATTGGCTCCGTAAAATTACCTTACGATTACCTCAACTGATAAGGTAAATTAACTGTCATTGTGTAAATAATAAGGTAAGTTAGCTGCTAAGTTATCAGTTGCTAGGCTAATTGCCGCAGCTCTATTTGTAATGTAAATAGTTTTATCCGGTGTTGTCTGACTTTGTGTAACTTCAGTCAGCAAGCAAACCTTATTGTTTTTTTAACGTCACCTGACTTATACCTAACTTATTTTTGTCAGTAACGTTAATTTTTTTTTTTCTGACAGCATTACATGCAATTATACAAGATAATATAGTAAGATAGCATATTTGATAGTGTATGTTACTTCATGGGACATGGATAAATCAATGTACAATAAAGCTCATTGTACTAAATTGATTATCTGAACACAAAATAAATTTGGATAATGTTTAACTTTTGGGTGTTTTGTTTAACCTGTGGTCAAAAATGACCAGTCATTAGAAGTGAATGGACGAGAATATAATAAAAATATAATTAAAAATAAATTCAGCCACATGCCCATTTATCAGATGGACACAGTTGAAATAACACAATGTTTAATCTGAGTATTTGTTATAGTCAAAATAATCCATACATTATGTTTTTTACTCCAAAACAAGTTATATGAGCCCAGGTCAATGAGGCATACAGGCCATAAATAGCAAATAGAAGTTCAAAACTGGTAGGCTAATGTTTACAAAAACTTAAGTTGAAAAGATCTATCACAACATTAGGTGATGATGTACAGTATGTATTATTTTGGATTTATAAACTGCTATAATGTGGCGGTCATTTTGGACCAGGAACACAAAACTAGCTAACATGAAATGAACACAACAGGAGGGTTAATGCCGTGTTGCCGGGCTACAATGGCAGTTAGTGTAACATGTCCTGTATTGTTTCAGGCAACGACATGGCTTCAACTAAGTCACACAAAGGCATGAGCGATGCTGACTGGCTTGCGCGTCTGGAGAGTTTTGCCCGAACAGGAGTTTGGCCATCGAGGGAGGGGAATAGACCTTCTCCCCGACAAAAAAGATGGCATGAGTTGTATCAGAAGGTAAATTATGTAGCTAGATTCATGGGTGAACTAATAAACTCGTATAATAATAAATTGTGCTATTTTTATTTATGTGTATGAATATGTAATTATTTACAATGTAAATACAATGTAATATTGATATAATTAAGATGACAGTTTTGAGAAAACATGGACTACAGTGTCATAGCTACACTTTATGTTCACAGATAGAAAAATGCCCTCTGCAAATGAGGGGGCAGACCACCCTTCTGAACGAAGCTCAGAAGTGTATTTGTGGATTTCACAAGGTAACTTCAATTAGCCTAGTTCAAGTTGCATATGTTCATGTGTTTGCAATATCAATGTGTCTTCATATCTAAAGTTAGGCATTAGGAGGACTGTATAATATTATGTGTGTGGTATATCTTAATGCATGTATCACAGGTTCATCCACCAGTCACAGTGGATGCATCACAGAGCACCCCTGCCCATAGCTCACCCTCCATCAGTGATGTGTCACATCCTGCAAAGAAACCCAAGCTGACATTGTCAATGGTGAGCAGACCTTACGATTGTAGGTATCACTGCAGACATTGAAACACCTCAACATTTTCCTATATTTTTCCTAACATTTTCCTTTTAGTTTGAAAAGTCAAGGTTTGGAGGCTCACATGTGGCAGGAGCGAAACCCAATTTAAGCATCCAGAGGAAAACACCTCAGGTTAATATGAAAGACATCATGACTTCTTTTACCATGACACTACATAATTTTATTTAATAAAAAATGCAATCCCCTTAACAGATTAATCATAACGTTTGACTCCACAGACATTAGAGCACTCCAGTTCAGCCGCAGCTTCATGCCCACCCTCTGATCCTCGTCCTCCTCTATCCCCCAAACCTCATCGGCCTGTCATCAAGTCCTCCTCTTCCTTCTTCCTTCCTCCAGCTCAGAGATCACAACACACCAAAGAAACAGCAACACCATCGATTCATTCTGAGTTTGCTGTTGTGAGGAGCCCAGTAAGATGTCATTCGAAATATAAACATGCCTTTGTCATTTAATGCTCTCTTAACTTTTATTTAAACCAATGTTTTTGATAATATCAGCAGGTCTCATCTCAGCCAGAAGACCCTGCAGATCTCCCACTACTGTGGCCACAGACAATGCCACAGCAGGACCAGAAGTGGGTGTCGGAAGCACTTTTTAGGGTTGGTGCAAAGGGTAAACTGGAGCTGCGTGAAAACCTGCAGTTGTGGTATCACCCCCCACCACCAGCCCTGTTGTACCACCAAGCTCCAGCACCTGATAGATTTTTTTCACAGCGGCTCTTGCTCTGGATGCCATATAGGCTATGGAAGGTGCGGCTCCAGTGTACTAATCCTGCCTGTGCCAGGCATCAGCTGTGTGGTGGTGGTCTGCACAGGAGAGTACGACAGGTGTTAGATATTGACAGATACTACAACCTGGTGACAGAGACCCTGATCTGTACCAGATGTAGAACCAGCTACCTGTCCTGGAGTCATGCTGTGTTGCAGCAGTTGGACCTGGCCCATCGATCTGAATTCAGGATCATCCTCACACGCAAGTATATATTTTGCAGTCATGTTGCTCATATGCTACCTTTTTTGATAAATACTTCTTACAATAATTAGATACCTGATAATAAGATACTTGAATAAATACTTTTTTTTCCAAGGTATGCCTGTGACATTCGAGTTATTCGCTTGTTGCGTGAGAGGGGCATGGGGAATGGCCCAGTGAGGATCATCGGCCAGCTGAGGGAGAACCACAGTGAGGAGTGGTTAAAACGTGTGGCTCGGTACACATCAGAGTGTGTGGCCTTTTTAGATAAGCCTGGCCTGCAGCCACTGCACTTCCAGGAACCACCACCACTTGCTCCAGTACCCAGCTACAAATGGCTCCTCACTGTATACAGTCAGGACATCCTCAACAGGCTCGATCACATTAAGGCCAGCATCACATCCACGTATGGATCAATTTTAAAAATGGATTCAACTAAGAAGGTTAGAGGAGCTGCTTTAATGACTGTACTCCTTTCTATAATGAATTGTTAGACCAAAATAGCTTTATTTTTCAGTGTTGCTGATTTGGATGTATGTTGTATTATTTGCTATGTTTATTGTTTCTTTTAGATTACCAAGAAGTTGAGTGGGCCTGCAAAAGGCACAGCACAGTGGCTTACCTCAGTAGGCAATGAGGTAGGTCAGGTGCTGATGAGTGTCCTGACTGCGAATGAAGGGGCTGGGTTAGACCTCATGGCTGCAGGGCTGATGGAGAGGTACCAGAGAGCTGGTGTTGATCCTCCCACTATCCTGTATGTGGACTGTGACTGTTGCAAGGAAGTGGGAGAGACTAAACTGAAGAGACGGTTCAGCAGCTGGCCCGATGTCATCGTTCGCCTAGACATTTGGCATTTTATGCGACGTTTGGCAGTAGGGTGCACCACTGATGCCCACCAGTTGTACCCTACTTTTATGTCTAGGTTGTCGTCCTGTATTTTTGAGTGGGATGCAGGGGATCTCACTCTGCTGAGAAGGGCCAAGAGGGAGCAACTCACCCAACAGGGCTGGCCTGCAATGACAGCGGCAGAGCTTGACCGTCATATAAGCAAAGATGAGCTGGCCCAACACTGCAGGAGGAGAACACGAGGAGAGGAAACCACTATCCGCCTCCTTGATATGCTCATCAGAGAGCTCATGGGTGGCAAGGGGAATGACGCCCTTGGTGTTCCTCTCCTTGACAGTGTGAGGATGCAGCACATCTGGCATGTCCAGAGACGGCACGTCACCTGTATCCAGGACCCTCCAGATGTGCCACTCTACACGGAAACTGGAACCATAAACAAGGGTGGGATGGTTCTAAAAACGTATAGGTGTGCCAGAGGCTCCACATCCCTGGAATCATTTCACTGCCACCTAAACAGATTTATTCCAGGTTTGTCATGACAGATTATACCACATCTTGCCACAAATTCCTGTTTATTTAGATATTTGTTTATATCAGTTAACAGATAATATTTTCTCTTTTGCAGTTTCTTAAAACAATGTTTGGCTTTCTATTTATTTTTCTAGGGAACAGCGCAAACAGCCTGAATTTCCAGATTTACCTCCTGGAAGGTTTGTTACGCTGGAATCAGGACCGGGCTGCTGTTGCTGTTGCAGGTGGAAGTTCAACCCTGCGTACTTACACAGGGGAGCTGGTTTACTCTGTCAATGAGAACTACAACAAGTTGTATGGCAGGAAATTGGTCCCTTGCTTCACTCCACCTGCAGTATACACAGGTAAATATATTTTGATAAATGCAGTTCACAATGTTCACAAGTTCAAGTGTTTCTGGACAAAAATTATGTAATTTTTGACAGATCAGAGAAAAATAATACTACCAGAATTTTTGTACACTGGATTCTGTGTCCTAGGTGTCAGGATAGAAAATAAAATTATTACTAGAATATAGAGTAACCCTGTCTTTTTATGATGCCCTCTGAATTACAGATTTTTTGTTCATGCACAAGCTGACAACAAAAAGATTTACTGCATTTTAATAAACCTTTCTGATTAATTTCCTTTAAAAATGTTTCCTGTTCCAAATATTTCCTCAGGGGAGCTCATTGGAGTGCAATATTTGTTGAGGCAGAATAGTCAGCCCCTGGAGGACATGTGCCCTACCTCCGATAGGACCTCTCAGTTGCTGGAGGAGATAGATGTGGAGGAGCAAGGGGAAGAGGATGAGGGTTTCATTGATTTGTTGGGAGAGGAAGCCACAGTGACAAATCTTGTGGCATTAGATGACTCATTCCTTATAGATCCACCAGTCCCACCCGCTGCACCACTGCCCTGTTTCCAGGCTCCACCAGTGCCCCGTCTCCAGACTCCTTCCTCTCCACCAGTGCCCTGTTTCCAGGCTCCACCAGTGCCTCGTCTCCAGACTCCATCAGCTGCACCACTGCCCTGTTTCCAGGCTCCACCAGTGCCTCGTCTCCAGACTCCATCAGCTGCACCACTGCCCTGTTTCCAGGCTCCACCAGTGCCCGGTTTCCAGACTCCATCAGCTGCACCACTGCCCTGTTTCCAGACTCCATCAGCTGCACCACTGCCCTCAGCAATGGTAAAATGTTCTTTTCTAGACCAATTGTTTCTAATTTATTCGCCCTTAAGCAGCAAATCCACAAACTCAACATGTAATTAGCATGTAATTATCTAACCAACAGTTATGTTTTTCCAGGCTGTTGACAAGCACTGCATTCCTGGAATGGATCGGGTGGATGAGTTGGCGGAGTGTCTGGTGGAGCTGCGCACACAGGCAAGCCTCACACTTACCAACCAACAAGTTGCAACCATTGTGGGTTTGTGGCAGAACCTGGACCAATTTGACAAAGACAGGGTGATGTATGCTGCTCGTCATCAAGACAGGCTACTTACAGGACGTTTTAGGTCCCCTAAAAAGAAAGCTGTCTTCACTCCTGGTGTCGACAGCACAAAGAGATGTGTTTTGGGTTCTAGTGGCTCTCCAGCACAGTGGCCTAATTGTTGTCGCCTTGTTGAAATGATTTTCATAAGGTTGTGTGACATCCACCGAAGCCCCAAAAAACAGAGGACACAATCTCTGTCAAGATGGGATCTAATTCTTCGCGATTACACAAGAATTCGGCAGCTAATTCTGAGCAATGGAACGGTGATGAGCGAAACAACCCTTCAGCTAGTTGAGGTAAATCAGAGGACCCTTACAACGTGGCACAATGAACGTTTAAAGGGTCAGGAGGTCTCAGTGCTGTTGCAAGGGCTGGAGCTTCCTGAAGCACGTCCAGTGGCATTGGATGCTCTGCCTCCAGCACAAGTGCAGCCTGTTGTGCCTCCACAATACAGCCACCAGCTGCATAGCTACCAGATGCCACCAGACACAGCTGGACAGGCAAAGACCAAGTTTAGAAAGATCCAGCCCTCAGCTACCTGTACATCTGCCACAGCATTTTCATTTGAGCCATCAGCCTTACACCCTCAGCGTTCAGCCACATTCAGCCAGCTAAGGACAATTTATCCCAGGCCGACAGCTTCGCACCCATTGGTTCCTGACACACCCACTGCCCCTGTTGTGTCTCAGATGGTACTGTTGCCCTGCCCAGGCCCATTTTCCACCATTAACCCTGGAGCAATTTCCTCTGACCCACCTGCAAATGTCACAGCCACCCCAACCAAACGGTCGTACAATCGTACTGTAAATGCAAATAAGTGCAGAAAGTGTGGCCAATTTCGTACACAAGAAACTGGCCATAGCCAGTACAAAGGCAAAATATTTTGCCCAAATAAAGAGACAATTACCAAGGAGCAGTGGTTACAGAATATGAGAAAATAACACTTTGTGTTATTTGTGTGTCTGTGATTTATTCATTTTGCTCTCTTGGTTGGCTCAGCTCTTGTTTTTTTTTTTTTGTTTTTTTTTTTTTATCTTCCAGACATATTTAATTTTAAAGTATTATACTGTGCACTTTTTTTTTTAATCTTGTATTATTATTATGAAAACCATTTCAAGTAAAATACAAAAATATGTATATGTGAGTATGTATAAGGATGTATAATTACACTATAATACATATTGAAATATATAATAAATATTAAACAACAATAAACTATTATATATAAGTACAGTGCACATACAAATATTTTTATATACTTATATTTTATATAGTTCATACATTCTTATTTTTTAAACTTATTTTTATGTTTGTGTTCTTTTGTTGTTCCATATGGTGAATTTAGTACTTTTCCACATTTTTCTAATATGTATATAGTTAATAAATCTGTTTCTCTATGAAGACTGGTGTGTTGTATTTATTTGTTTTATTGCATGTAATAAAATTCAGTGTACAGTTGCATTCAGTGTCAAGTAGCCTAGCTGTTCCTTTTCACTCTGAATATATTATAATATAGTGTGAATGCAGTAATAAGGGGGTTATTTTGCCCCTACTGCCATAATAAATGATTACCTTAATTGCATTTGGACAAAAATGACTATCTTAGTATTATGGATGAAATTTTATTATGACTTCAAATGGTTTACTTCAAAAAGAAAAATTAAACTTTTAAATGAAACAATCGATAAAAATCAAATACACACACTACTTTCTAAATCAAACTTAGAAACTAAACAATCGATAAAATCAAAAAATGTATGTGACGGCGTGGATTCGAACCTATGACTTCCTGAATTTCTCACATTTTTTTTCCTCTTTTCTCCCCCCTTCTTCCCCTTCTTCCCCTTCTTATACAGACTATTCTTCCCCAGCTTTGGCGGAGTTGGGAGAGCGTTAGACTGAAGATCTGAAGGTCCCTGGTTCGATCCCGGGTTTCGGCAGAGGAACCATGTCCGTGCCTTTTGGTCGAGGGGGTCCAGTGACCAAACTCCACCTCCTTTCTACCTGATTCCACATAGCCTCATCGCTTTCTGCCTTTCAGACGGCCAGGCCTCAGGCTGTGTTGGTTCCATGGTGTAATGGTTAGCACTCTGGGCTTTGAATCCAGCGATCCGAGTTCAAATCTCGGTGGAACCTTTTTTTGCGGAAGGGGGGGGTGGGAAAAACAGAGGGGATGCGCAACTGCTGATGCGGCGGTGAAATCGGCACACCAAACCGAGTCGGAATCGGGGAAACATGGGCTTAAAAAGCAAAGGCTTAACTTGCTCCTTGCTATCGCGCTTCTAGGCTGAATGACTTAACTCTCTGCTGCTCGGTGGGAAAAGGTGAGTCACGCCAAGGTTCCATGGTGTAATGGTTAGCACTCTGGACTCTGAATCCAGCGATCCGAGTTCAAATCTCGGTGGGACCTGCTTTTGCCAGGAATGTGCGCAGGGCCTCGTCGGAAAAAAAAACTTTTCGGCAGCAGTGAGCCTCAAAAGGCTCATCTAGGCAGTTACACCACATGGAGAATGCGGGCATCGATCCCGCTACCTCAAGGTATGTAAATCTTAAACAATATTTTACAAACAATTCTGTGACAACAATATTTTTTAAATGACATCATATTCTTTTATTTTACAACACAGAGGAATGGCACTTCTCAGGTGTTAATCTACATTCACTCTTTGAGTGAACATCTTCAAAGCAAAAAGGGAATTTAAAGGTGTATGTAAAAGGTTTTTATTTCATTTTTTATCATAATCACTGACTAAAGCTCATTCTTGTCATCTCACACGTCCCCCACTCCCCTTGGAATAAGTGGCTGTTGTAGTTAGAGGCGCTCACAGTGTTTGGGCTGCTTTGCTTCACACTTGGCTGATCCCATCTCATTTTTCTTCTTGTATTTGTCCTAATGGTGCTTGGGTGAAAAACAGAATGATTTTCACTGCTTCCTTCCATCGTTTCATCATCATGTCGCCTGTCTACTAATCATACATGCTTTGCACTAAACCTTGTAATCGCAGTAGCTGTCCAGCAGAGATGAGAAAGTCATGCAGTGAAAGTCTAAAACAATAAGATAATTATGTTGTGTCTTTTTACGCTCCAGCCACTGCGGCCTCGAGAGCCCCTGCTCCTGCCCCGGCTCGTGCTCCTGCCCCGGCTCGTGCTCCTGCCCCTCCAGCATTGTGGACCCCTGACCAGGTATCCCATTCGCCTGCAGAGCTTCCTGTCCACTGGAATGAGCAACTCCCATCTTTCCAGCAGGACTGGATCGGGAAGACTCTGTTCAGGGCCAACACAAAAACAGGGAAGCCTGAGCTGACGCCACATCCCAACTTCTGGTGGTACCCTCCCCAGCCCCCGACCGTCTTCACCCAGCCCCCTGCTTCTCCTGATATCTTTTTCTGCCGCCCTCTTTTCCTCTGGATGCCACTGAAGATGTGGTCCATTCCACTTGTCTGTGTCAAGCCAGCCTGCAATAACCACAAGCTGACAGCTGCTGGCCTTTATCGCACTGTGCGCAAGGTCCTGGACATAGACGGGTGGTATGACATGGCCACAGAGTATCTGGAGTGCAAAGGGTGCAAGAAGAAGTATCCAGCCTGGTCTGAAGACATCCTGGGACAGCTCGACATGGGACACCGCAGAAAATTCCCCGCCATTCTGACATACAGGTAGAACACATTCATATTTAGAGCAATGCACTGTAATTTGTTGTACTGTATAAAATCAAATACATTGCTTTACTGACATTAACATTGAAATAACAAGATGTGGCACTGAACAGAATTATTTGACTGTCTGTAGGTACACGTGTGACTACCGTGTAGTCATAATGATGCGGGAGAGGACCCGGGGCAACACTGTCACGCAGCTTCACAAAAAGCTGCAGGAGCAGCACACCTCAGCGTGGTCACAGCGGACGCTGGAGTACCTCACTGTCTGTGAGCCCTTCACAGACTCCTCCATCATTGAGCCTCCAGTCTTTTCTGCGCCTCCGCCCCTCCCACCCATCCCCAAACCCAAGTGGCTGCTGTCTGTGTATGCCAGGGACGTCCTCTCGCGGCTACCTGAGGTCAAGGCCAAAATAACCTCTGTCTTTGGCTCTGTCCTCAAGATGGACTCCACCAAAAAGGTATAAAAAGTCAAGTTTGAATAATAATAATTGTTATTATCTTACATTTTTCTTACATTTGTTTATTCTACTGTTTTTTTTACATAGGTCACCAAAAAACTGGCCGGCGCTGCTGCCAACACTGCTGGTTGGTGCACTAATGTA
>JAJAQA010000005.1:24314230-24321730 GCA_021464565.1 Rutilus rutilus | reverse complement strand
ATTAAGATGACAGTTTTGAGAAAACATGGACTACAGTGTCATAGCTACACTTTATGTTCACAGATAGAAAAATGCCCTCTGCAAATGAGGGGGCAGACCACCCTTCTGAACGAAGCTCAGAAGTGTATTTGTGGATTTCACAAGGTAACTTCAATTAGCCTAGTTCAAGTTGCATATGTTCATGTGTTTGCAATATCAATGTGTCTTCATATCTAAAGTTAGGCATTAGGAGGACTGTATAATATTATGTGTGTGGTATATCTTAATGCATGTATCACAGGTTCATCCACCAGTCACAGTGGATGCATCACAGAGCACCCCTGCCCATAGCTCACCCTCCATCAGTGATGTGTCACATCCTGCAAAGAAACCCAAGCTGACATTGTCAATGGTGAGCAGACCTTACGATTGTAGGTATCACTGCAGACATTGAAACACCTCAACATTTTCCTATATTTTTCCTAACATTTTCCTTTTAGTTTGAAAAGTCAAGGTTTGGAGGCTCACATGTGGCAGGAGCGAAACCCAATTTAAGCATCCAGAGGAAAACACCTCAGGTTAATATGAAAGACATCATGACTTCTTTTACCATGACACTACATAATTTTATTTAATAAAAAATGCAATCCCCTTAACAGATTAATCATAACGTTTGACTCCACAGACATTAGAGCACTCCAGTTCAGCCGCAGCTTCATGCCCACCCTCTGATCCTCGTCCTCCTCTATCCCCCAAACCTCATCGGCCTGTCATCAAGTCCTCCTCTTCCTTCTTCCTTCCTCCAGCTCAGAGATCACAACACACCAAAGAAACAGCAACACCATCGATTCATTCTGAGTTTGCTGTTGTGAGGAGCCCAGTAAGATGTCATTCGAAATATAAACATGCCTTTGTCATTTAATGCTCTCTTAACTTTTATTTAAACCAATGTTTTTGATAATATCAGCAGGTCTCATCTCAGCCAGAAGACCCTGCAGATCTCCCACTACTGTGGCCACAGACAATGCCACAGCAGGACCAGAAGTGGGTGTCGGAAGCACTTTTTAGGGTTGGTGCAAAGGGTAAACTGGAGCTGCGTGAAAACCTGCAGTTGTGGTATCACCCCCCACCACCAGCCCTGTTGTACCACCAAGCTCCAGCACCTGATAGATTTTTTTCACAGCGGCTCTTGCTCTGGATGCCATATAGGCTATGGAAGGTGCGGCTCCAGTGTACTAATCCTGCCTGTGCCAGGCATCAGCTGTGTGGTGGTGGTCTGCACAGGAGAGTACGACAGGTGTTAGATATTGACAGATACTACAACCTGGTGACAGAGACCCTGATCTGTACCAGATGTAGAACCAGCTACCTGTCCTGGAGTCATGCTGTGTTGCAGCAGTTGGACCTGGCCCATCGATCTGAATTCAGGATCATCCTCACACGCAAGTATATATTTTGCAGTCATGTTGCTCATATGCTACCTTTTTTGATAAATACTTCTTACAATAATTAGATACCTGATAATAAGATACTTGAATAAATACTTTTTTTTCCAAGGTATGCCTGTGACATTCGAGTTATTCGCTTGTTGCGTGAGAGGGGCATGGGGAATGGCCCAGTGAGGATCATCGGCCAGCTGAGGGAGAACCACAGTGAGGAGTGGTTAAAACGTGTGGCTCGGTACACATCAGAGTGTGTGGCCTTTTTAGATAAGCCTGGCCTGCAGCCACTGCACTTCCAGGAACCACCACCACTTGCTCCAGTACCCAGCTACAAATGGCTCCTCACTGTATACAGTCAGGACATCCTCAACAGGCTCGATCACATTAAGGCCAGCATCACATCCACGTATGGATCAATTTTAAAAATGGATTCAACTAAGAAGGTTAGAGGAGCTGCTTTAATGACTGTACTCCTTTCTATAATGAATTGTTAGACCAAAATAGCTTTATTTTTCAGTGTTGCTGATTTGGATGTATGTTGTATTATTTGCTATGTTTATTGTTTCTTTTAGATTACCAAGAAGTTGAGTGGGCCTGCAAAAGGCACAGCACAGTGGCTTACCTCAGTAGGCAATGAGGTAGGTCAGGTGCTGATGAGTGTCCTGACTGCGAATGAAGGGGCTGGGTTAGACCTCATGGCTGCAGGGCTGATGGAGAGGTACCAGAGAGCTGGTGTTGATCCTCCCACTATCCTGTATGTGGACTGTGACTGTTGCAAGGAAGTGGGAGAGACTAAACTGAAGAGACGGTTCAGCAGCTGGCCCGATGTCATCGTTCGCCTAGACATTTGGCATTTTATGCGACGTTTGGCAGTAGGGTGCACCACTGATGCCCACCAGTTGTACCCTACTTTTATGTCTAGGTTGTCGTCCTGTATTTTTGAGTGGGATGCAGGGGATCTCACTCTGCTGAGAAGGGCCAAGAGGGAGCAACTCACCCAACAGGGCTGGCCTGCAATGACAGCGGCAGAGCTTGACCGTCATATAAGCAAAGATGAGCTGGCCCAACACTGCAGGAGGAGAACACGAGGAGAGGAAACCACTATCCGCCTCCTTGATATGCTCATCAGAGAGCTCATGGGTGGCAAGGGGAATGACGCCCTTGGTGTTCCTCTCCTTGACAGTGTGAGGATGCAGCACATCTGGCATGTCCAGAGACGGCACGTCACCTGTATCCAGGACCCTCCAGATGTGCCACTCTACACGGAAACTGGAACCATAAACAAGGGTGGGATGGTTCTAAAAACGTATAGGTGTGCCAGAGGCTCCACATCCCTGGAATCATTTCACTGCCACCTAAACAGATTTATTCCAGGTTTGTCATGACAGATTATACCACATCTTGCCACAAATTCCTGTTTATTTAGATATTTGTTTATATCAGTTAACAGATAATATTTTCTCTTTTGCAGTTTCTTAAAACAATGTTTGGCTTTCTATTTATTTTTCTAGGGAACAGCGCAAACAGCCTGAATTTCCAGATTTACCTCCTGGAAGGTTTGTTACGCTGGAATCAGGACCGGGCTGCTGTTGCTGTTGCAGGTGGAAGTTCAACCCTGCGTACTTACACAGGGGAGCTGGTTTACTCTGTCAATGAGAACTACAACAAGTTGTATGGCAGGAAATTGGTCCCTTGCTTCACTCCACCTGCAGTATACACAGGTAAATATATTTTGATAAATGCAGTTCACAATGTTCACAAGTTCAAGTGTTTCTGGACAAAAATTATGTAATTTTTGACAGATCAGAGAAAAATAATACTACCAGAATTTTTGTACACTGGATTCTGTGTCCTAGGTGTCAGGATAGAAAATAAAATTATTACTAGAATATAGAGTAACCCTGTCTTTTTATGATGCCCTCTGAATTACAGATTTTTTGTTCATGCACAAGCTGACAACAAAAAGATTTACTGCATTTTAATAAACCTTTCTGATTAATTTCCTTTAAAAATGTTTCCTGTTCCAAATATTTCCTCAGGGGAGCTCATTGGAGTGCAATATTTGTTGAGGCAGAATAGTCAGCCCCTGGAGGACATGTGCCTTACCTCCGATAGGACCTCTCAGTTGCTGGAGGAGATAGATGTGGAGGAGCAAGGGGAAGAGGATGAGGGTTTCATTGATTTGTTGGGAGAGGAAGCCACAGTGACAAATCTTGTGGCATTAGATGACTCATTCCTTATAGATCCACCAGTCCCACCCGCTGCACCACTGCCCTGTTTCCAGGCTCCACCAGTGCCCCGTCTCCAGACTCCTTCCTCTCCACCAGTGCCCTGTTTCCAGGCTCCACCAGTGCCTCGTCTCCAGACTCCATCAGCTGCACCACTGCCCTGTTTCCAGGCTCCACCAGTGCCTCGTCTCCAGACTCCATCAGCTGCACCACTGCCCTGTTTCCAGGCTCCACCAGTGCCCGGTTTCCAGACTCCATCAGCTGCACCACTGCCCTGTTTCCAGACTCCATCAGCTGCACCACTGCCCTCAGCAATGGTAAAATGTTCTTTTCTAGACCAATTGTTTCTAATTTATTCGCCCTTAAGCAGCAAATCCACAAACTCAACATGTAATTAGCATGTAATTATCTAACCAACAGTTATGTTTTTCCAGGCTGTTGACAAGCACTGCATTCCTGGAATGGATCGGGTGGATGAGTTGGCGGAGTGTCTGGTGGAGCTGCGCACACAGGCAAGCCTCACACTTACCAACCAACAAGTTGCAACCATTGTGGGTTTGTGGCAGAACCTGGACCAATTTGACAAAGACAGGGTGATGTATGCTGCTCGTCATCAAGACAGGCTACTTACAGGACGTTTTAGGTCCCCTAAAAAGAAAGCTGTCTTCACTCCTGGTGTCGACAGCACAAAGAGATGTGTTTTGGGTTCTAGTGGCTCTCCAGCACAGTGGCCTAATTGTTGTCGCCTTGTTGAATTGATTTTCATAAGGTTGTGTGACATCCACCGAAGCCCCAAAAAACAGAGGACACAATCTCTGTCAAGATGGGATCTAATTCTTCGCGATTACACAAGAATTCGGCAGCTAATTCTGAGCAATGGAACGGTGATGAGCGAAACAACCCTTCAGCTAGTTGAGGTAAATCAGAGGACCCTTACAACGTGGCACAATGAACGTTTAAAGGGTCAGGAGGTCTCAGTGCTGTTGCAAGGGCTGGAGCTTCCTGAAGCACGTCCAGTGGCATTGGATGCTCTGCCTCCAGCACAAGTGCAGCCTGTTGTGCCTCCACAATACAGCCACCAGCTGCATAGCTACCAGATGCCACCAGACACAGCTGGACAGGCAAAGACCAAGTTTAGAAAGATCCAGCCCTCAGCTACCTGTACATCTGCCACAGCATTTTCATTTGAGCCATCAGCCTTACACCCTCAGCGTTCAGCCACATTCAGCCAGCTAAGGACAATTTATCCCAGGCCGACAGCTTCGCACCCATTGGTTCCTGACACACCCACTGCCCCTGTTGTGTCTCAGATGGTACTGTTGCCCTGCCCAGGCCCATTTTCCACCATTAACCCTGGAGCAATTTCCTCTGACCCACCTGCAAATGTCACAGCCACCCCAACCAAACGGTCGTACAATCGTACTGTAAATGCAAATAAGTGCAGAAAGTGTGGCCAATTTCGTACACAAGAAACTGGCCATAGCCAGTACAAAGGCAAAATATTTTGCCCAAATAAAGAGACAATTACCAAGGAGCAGTGGTTACAGAATATGAGAAAATAACACTTTGTGTTATTTGTGTGTCTGTGATTTATTCATTTTGCTCTCTTGGTTGGCTCAGCTCTTGTTTTTTTTTTTTTGTTTTTTTTTTTTTATCTTCCAGACATATTTAATTTTAAAGTATTATACTGTGCACTTTTTTTTTTAATCTTGTATTATTATTATGAAAACCATTTCAAGTAAAATACAAAAATATGTATATGTGAGTATGTATAAGGATGTATAATTACACTATAATACATATTGAAATATATAATAAATATTAAACAACAATAAACTATTATATATAAGTACAGTGCACATACAAATATTTTTATATACTTATATTTTATATAGTTCATACATTCTTATTTTTTAAACTTATTTTTATGTTTGTGTTCTTTTGTTGTTCCATATGGTGAATTTAGTACTTTTCCACATTTTTCTAATATGTATATAGTTAATAAATCTGTTTCTCTATGAAGACTGGTGTGTTGTATTTATTTGTTTTATTGCATGTAATAAAATTCAGTGTACAGTTGCATTCAGTGTCAAGTAGCCTAGCTGTTCCTTTTCACTCTGAATATATTATAATATAGTGTGAATGCAGTAATAAGGGGGTTATTTTGCCCCTACTGCCATAATAAATGATTACCTTAATTGCATTTGGACAAAAATGACTATCTTAGTATTATGGATGAAATTTTATTATGACTTCAAATGGTTTACTTCAAAAAGAAAAATTAAACTTTTAAATGAAACAATCGATAAAAATCAAATACACACACTACTTTCTAAATCAAACTTAGAAACTAAACAATCGATAAAATCAAAAAATGTATGTGACGGCGTGGATTCGAACCTATGACTTCCTGAATTTCTCACATTTTTTTTCCTCTTTTCTCCCCCCTTCTTCCCCTTCTTCCCCTTCTTATACAGACTATTCTTCCCCAGCTTTGGCGGAGTTGGGAGAGCGTTAGACTGAAGATCTGAAGGTCCCTGGTTCGATCCCGGGTTTCGGCAGAGGAACCATGTCCGTGCCTTTTGGTCGAGGGGGTCCAGTGACCAAACTCCACCTCCTTTCTACCTGATTCCACATAGCCTCATCGCTTTCTGCCTTTCAGACGGCCAGGCCTCAGGCTGTGTTGGTTCCATGGTGTAATGGTTAGCACTCTGGGCTTTGAATCCAGCGATCCGAGTTCAAATCTCGGTGGAACCTTTTTTTGCGGAAGGGGGGGGTGGGAAAAACAGAGGGGATGCGCAACTGCTGATGCGGCGGTGAAATCGGCACACCAAACCGAGTCGGAATCGGGGAAACATGGGCTTAAAAAGCAAAGGCTTAACTTGCTCCTTGCTATCGCGCTTCTAGGCTGAATGACTTAACTCTCTGCTGCTCGGTGGGAAAAGGTGAGTCACGCCAAGGTTCCATGGTGTAATGGTTAGCACTCTGGACTCTGAATCCAGCGATCCGAGTTCAAATCTCGGTGGGACCTGCTTTTGCCAGGAATGTGCGCAGGGCCTCGTCGGAAAAAAACTTTTCGGCAGCAGTGAGCCTCAAAAGCTCATCTAGGGAGTTACACCACATGCAGAATGCGGGCATCGATCCCGCTACCTCAAGGTATGTAAATCTTAAACAATATTTTACAAACAATTCTGTGACAACAATATTTTTTAAATGACATCATATTCTTTTATTTTACAACACAGAGGAATGGCACTTCTCAGGTGTTAATCTACATTCACTCTTTGAGTGAACATCTTCAAAGCAAAAAGGGAATTTAAAGGTGTATGTAAAAGGTTTTTATTTCATTTTTTATCATAATCACTGACTAAAGCTCATTCTTGTCATCTCACACGTCCCCCACTCCCCTTGGAATAAGTGGCTGTTGTAGTTAGAGGCGCTCACAGTGTTTGGGCTGCTTTGCTTCACACTTGGCTGATCCCATCTCATTTTTCTTCTTGTATTTGTCCTAATGGTGCTTGGGTGAAAAACAGAATGATTTTCACTGCTTCCTTCCATCGTTTCATCATCATGTCGCCTGTCTACTAATCATACATGCTTTGCACTAAACCTTGTAATCGCAGTAGCTGTCCAGCAGAGATGAGAAAGTCATGCAGTGAAAGTCTAAAACAATAAGATAATTATGTTGTGTCTTTTTACGCTCCAGCCACTGCGGCCTCGAGAGCCCCTGCTCCTGCCCCGGCTCGTGCTCCTGCCCCGGCTCGTGCTCCTGCCCCTCCAGCATTGTGGACCCCTGACCAGGTATCCCATTCGCCTGCAGAGCTTCCTGTCCACTGGAATGAGCAACTCCC
>JAJAQA010000005.1:24226730-24304230 GCA_021464565.1 Rutilus rutilus | reverse complement strand
CAATGTACAATAAAGCTCATTGTACTAAATTGATTATCTGAACACAAAATAAATTTGGATAATGTTTAACTTTTGGGTGTTTTGTTTAACCTGTGGTCAAAAATGACCAGTCATTAGAAGTGAATGGACGAGAATATAATAAAAATATAATTAAAAATAAATTCAGCCACATGCCCATTTATCAGATGGACACAGTTGAAATAACACAATGTTTAATCTGAGTATTTGTTATAGTCAAAATAATCCATACATTATGTTTTTTACTCCAAAACAAGTTATATGAGCCCAGGTCAATGAGGCATACAGGCCATAAATAGCAAATAGAAGTTCAAAACTGGTAGGCTAATGTTTACAAAAACTTAAGTTGAAAAGATCTATCACAACATTAGGTGATGATGTACAGTATGTATTATTTTGGATTTATAAACTGCTATAATGTGGCGGTCATTTTGGACCAGGAACACAAAACTAGCTAACATGAAATGAACACAACAGGAGGGTTAATGCCGTGTTGCCGGGCTACAATGGCAGTTAGTGTAACATGTCCTGTATTGTTTCAGGCAACGACATGGCTTCAACTAAGTCACACAAAGGCATGAGCGATGCTGACTGGCTTGCGCGTCTGGAGAGTTTTGCCCGAACAGGAGTTTGGCCATCGAGGGAGGGGAATAGACCTTCTCCCCGACAAAAAAGATGGCATGAGTTGTATCAGAAGGTAAATTATGTAGCTAGATTCATGGGTGAACTAATAAACTCGTATAATAATAAATTGTGCTATTTTTATTTATGTGTATGAATATGTAATTATTTACAATGTAAATACAATGTAATATTGATATAATTAAGATGACAGTTTTGAGAAAACATGGACTACAGTGTCATAGCTACACTTTATGTTCACAGATAGAAAAATGCCCTCTGCAAATGAGGGGGCAGACCACCCTTCTGAACGAAGCTCAGAAGTGTATTTGTGGATTTCACAAGGTAACTTCAATTAGCCTAGTTCAAGTTGCATATGTTCATGTGTTTGCAATATCAATGTGTCTTCATATCTAAAGTTAGGCATTAGGAGGACTGTATAATATTATGTGTGTGGTATATCTTAATGCATGTATCACAGGTTCATCCACCAGTCACAGTGGATGCATCACAGAGCACCCCTGCCCATAGCTCACCCTCCATCAGTGATGTGTCACATCCTGCAAAGAAACCCAAGCTGACATTGTCAATGGTGAGCAGACCTTACGATTGTAGGTATCACTGCAGACATTGAAACACCTCAACATTTTCCTATATTTTTCCTAACATTTTCCTTTTAGTTTGAAAAGTCAAGGTTTGGAGGCTCACATGTGGCAGGAGCGAAACCCAATTTAAGCATCCAGAGGAAAACACCTCAGGTTAATATGAAAGACATCATGACTTCTTTTACCATGACACTACATAATTTTATTTAATAAAAAATGCAATCCCCTTAACAGATTAATCATAACGTTTGACTCCACAGACATTAGAGCACTCCAGTTCAGCCGCAGCTTCATGCCCACCCTCTGATCCTCGTCCTCCTCTATCCCCCAAACCTCATCGGCCTGTCATCAAGTCCTCCTCTTCCTTCTTCCTTCCTCCAGCTCAGAGATCACAACACACCAAAGAAACAGCAACACCATCGATTCATTCTGAGTTTGCTGTTGTGAGGAGCCCAGTAAGATGTCATTCGAAATATAAACATGCCTTTGTCATTTAATGCTCTCTTAACTTTTATTTAAACCAATGTTTTTGATAATATCAGCAGGTCTCATCTCAGCCAGAAGACCCTGCAGATCTCCCACTACTGTGGCCACAGACAATGCCACAGCAGGACCAGAAGTGGGTGTCGGAAGCACTTTTTAGGGTTGGTGCAAAGGGTAAACTGGAGCTGCGTGAAAACCTGCAGTTGTGGTATCACCCCCCACCACCAGCCCTGTTGTACCACCAAGCTCCAGCACCTGATAGATTTTTTTCACAGCGGCTCTTGCTCTGGATGCCATATAGGCTATGGAAGGTGCGGCTCCAGTGTACTAATCCTGCCTGTGCCAGGCATCAGCTGTGTGGTGGTGGTCTGCACAGGAGAGTACGACAGGTGTTAGATATTGACAGATACTACAACCTGGTGACAGAGACCCTGATCTGTACCAGATGTAGAACCAGCTACCTGTCCTGGAGTCATGCTGTGTTGCAGCAGTTGGACCTGGCCCATCGATCTGAATTCAGGATCATCCTCACACGCAAGTATATATTTTGCAGTCATGTTGCTCATATGCTACCTTTTTTGATAAATACTTCTTACAATAATTAGATACCTGATAATAAGATACTTGAATAAATACTTTTTTTTCCAAGGTATGCCTGTGACATTCGAGTTATTCGCTTGTTGCGTGAGAGGGGCATGGGGAATGGCCCAGTGAGGATCATCGGCCAGCTGAGGGAGAACCACAGTGAGGAGTGGTTAAAACGTGTGGCTCGGTACACATCAGAGTGTGTGGCCTTTTTAGATAAGCCTGGCCTGCAGCCACTGCACTTCCAGGAACCACCACCACTTGCTCCAGTACCCAGCTACAAATGGCTCCTCACTGTATACAGTCAGGACATCCTCAACAGGCTCGATCACATTAAGGCCAGCATCACATCCACGTATGGATCAATTTTAAAAATGGATTCAACTAAGAAGGTTAGAGGAGCTGCTTTAATGACTGTACTCCTTTCTATAATGAATTGTTAGACCAAAATAGCTTTATTTTTCAGTGTTGCTGATTTGGATGTATGTTGTATTATTTGCTATGTTTATTGTTTCTTTTAGATTACCAAGAAGTTGAGTGGGCCTGCAAAAGGCACAGCACAGTGGCTTACCTCAGTAGGCAATGAGGTAGGTCAGGTGCTGATGAGTGTCCTGACTGCGAATGAAGGGGCTGGGTTAGACCTCATGGCTGCAGGGCTGATGGAGAGGTACCAGAGAGCTGGTGTTGATCCTCCCACTATCCTGTATGTGGACTGTGACTGTTGCAAGGAAGTGGGAGAGACTAAACTGAAGAGACGGTTCAGCAGCTGGCCCGATGTCATCGTTCGCCTAGACATTTGGCATTTTATGCGACGTTTGGCAGTAGGGTGCACCACTGATGCCCACCAGTTGTACCCTACTTTTATGTCTAGGTTGTCGTCCTGTATTTTTGAGTGGGATGCAGGGGATCTCACTCTGCTGAGAAGGGCCAAGAGGGAGCAACTCACCCAACAGGGCTGGCCTGCAATGACAGCGGCAGAGCTTGACCGTCATATAAGCAAAGATGAGCTGGCCCAACACTGCAGGAGGAGAACACGAGGAGAGGAAACCACTATCCGCCTCCTTGATATGCTCATCAGAGAGCTCATGGGTGGCAAGGGGAATGACGCCCTTGGTGTTCCTCTCCTTGACAGTGTGAGGATGCAGCACATCTGGCATGTCCAGAGACGGCACGTCACCTGTATCCAGGACCCTCCAGATGTGCCACTCTACACGGAAACTGGAACCATAAACAAGGGTGGGATGGTTCTAAAAACGTATAGGTGTGCCAGAGGCTCCACATCCCTGGAATCATTTCACTGCCACCTAAACAGATTTATTCCAGGTTTGTCATGACAGATTATACCACATCTTGCCACAAATTCCTGTTTATTTAGATATTTGTTTATATCAGTTAACAGATAATATTTTCTCTTTTGCAGTTTCTTAAAACAATGTTTGGCTTTCTATTTATTTTTCTAGGGAACAGCGCAAACAGCCTGAATTTCCAGATTTACCTCCTGGAAGGTTTGTTACGCTGGAATCAGGACCGGGCTGCTGTTGCTGTTGCAGGTGGAAGTTCAACCCTGCGTACTTACACAGGGGAGCTGGTTTACTCTGTCAATGAGAACTACAACAAGTTGTATGGCAGGAAATTGGTCCCTTGCTTCACTCCACCTGCAGTATACACAGGTAAATATATTTTGATAAATGCAGTTCACAATGTTCACAAGTTCAAGTGTTTCTGGACAAAAATTATGTAATTTTTGACAGATCAGAGAAAAATAATACTACCAGAATTTTTGTACACTGGATTCTGTGTCCTAGGTGTCAGGATAGAAAATAAAATTATTACTAGAATATAGAGTAACCCTGTCTTTTTATGATGCCCTCTGAATTACAGATTTTTTGTTCATGCACAAGCTGACAACAAAAAGATTTACTGCATTTTAATAAACCTTTCTGATTAATTTCCTTTAAAAATGTTTCCTGTTCCAAATATTTCCTCAGGGGAGCTCATTGGAGTGCAATATTTGTTGAGGCAGAATAGTCAGCCCCTGGAGGACATGTGCCCTACCTCCGATAGGACCTCTCAGTTGCTGGAGGAGATAGATGTGGAGGAGCAAGGGGAAGAGGATGAGGGTTTCATTGATTTGTTGGGAGAGGAAGCCACAGTGACAAATCTTGTGGCATTAGATGACTCATTCCTTATAGATCCACCAGTCCCACCCGCTGCACCACTGCCCTGTTTCCAGGCTCCACCAGTGCCCCGTCTCCAGACTCCTTCCTCTCCACCAGTGCCCTGTTTCCAGGCTCCACCAGTGCCTCGTCTCCAGACTCCATCAGCTGCACCACTGCCCTGTTTCCAGGCTCCACCAGTGCCTCGTCTCCAGACTCCATCAGCTGCACCACTGCCCTGTTTCCAGGCTCCACCAGTGCCCGGTTTCCAGACTCCATCAGCTGCACCACTGCCCTGTTTCCAGACTCCATCAGCTGCACCACTGCCCTCAGCAATGGTAAAATGTTCTTTTCTAGACCAATTGTTTCTAATTTATTCGCCCTTAAGCAGCAAATCCACAAACTCAACATGTAATTAGCATGTAATTATCTAACCAACAGTTATGTTTTTCCAGGCTGTTGACAAGCACTGCATTCCTGGAATGGATCGGGTGGATGAGTTGGCGGAGTGTCTGGTGGAGCTGCGCACACAGGCAAGCCTCACACTTACCAACCAACAAGTTGCAACCATTGTGGGTTTGTGGCAGAACCTGGACCAATTTGACAAAGACAGGGTGATGTATGCTGCTCGTCATCAAGACAGGCTACTTACAGGACGTTTTAGGTCCCCTAAAAAGAAAGCTGTCTTCACTCCTGGTGTCGACAGCACAAAGAGATGTGTTTTGGGTTCTAGTGGCTCTCCAGCACAGTGGCCTAATTGTTGTCGCCTTGTTGAATTGATTTTCATAAGGTTGTGTGACATCCACCGAAGCCCCAAAAAACAGAGGACACAATCTCTGTCAAGATGGGATCTAATTCTTCGCGATTACACAAGAATTCGGCAGCTAATTCTGAGCAATGGAACGGTGATGAGCGAAACAACCCTTCAGCTAGTTGAGGTAAATCAGAGGACCCTTACAACGTGGCACAATGAACGTTTAAAGGGTCAGGAGGTCTCAGTGCTGTTGCAAGGGCTGGAGCTTCCTGAAGCACGTCCAGTGGCATTGGATGCTCTGCCTCCAGCACAAGTGCAGCCTGTTGTGCCTCCACAATACAGCCACCAGCTGCATAGCTACCAGATGCCACCAGACACAGCTGGACAGGCAAAGACCAAGTTTAGAAAGATCCAGCCCTCAGCTACCTGTACATCTGCCACAGCATTTTCATTTGAGCCATCAGCCTTACACCCTCAGCGTTCAGCCACATTCAGCCAGCTAAGGACAATTTATCCCAGGCCGACAGCTTCGCACCCATTGGTTCCTGACACACCCACTGCCCCTGTTGTGTCTCAGATGGTACTGTTGCCCTGCCCAGGCCCATTTTCCACCATTAACCCTGGAGCAATTTCCTCTGACCCACCTGCAAATGTCACAGCCACCCCAACCAAACGGTCGTACAATCGTACTGTAAATGCAAATAAGTGCAGAAAGTGTGGCCAATTTCGTACACAAGAAACTGGCCATAGCCAGTACAAAGGCAAAATATTTTGCCCAAATAAAGAGACAATTACCAAGGAGCAGTGGTTACAGAATATGAGAAAATAACACTTTGTGTTATTTGTGTGTCTGTGATTTATTCATTTTGCTCTCTTGGTTGGCTCAGCTCTTGTTTTTTTTTTTTTGTTTTTTTTTTTTTATCTTCCAGACATATTTAATTTTAAAGTATTATACTGTGCACTTTTTTTTTTAATCTTGTATTATTATTATGAAAACCATTTCAAGTAAAATACAAAAATATGTATATGTGAGTATGTATAAGGATGTATAATTACACTATAATACATATTGAAATATATAATAAATATTAAACAACAATAAACTATTATATATAAGTACAGTGCACATACAAATATTTTTATATACTTATATTTTATATAGTTCATACATTCTTATTTTTTAAACTTATTTTTATGTTTGTGTTCTTTTGTTGTTCCATATGGTGAATTTAGTACTTTTCCACATTTTTCTAATATGTATATAGTTAATAAATCTGTTTCTCTATGAAGACTGGTGTGTTGTATTTATTTGTTTTATTGCATGTAATAAAATTCAGTGTACAGTTGCATTCAGTGTCAAGTAGCCTAGCTGTTCCTTTTCACTCTGAATATATTATAATATAGTGTGAATGCAGTAATAAGGGGGTTATTTTGCCCCTACTGCCATAATAAATGATTACCTTAATTGCATTTGGACAAAAATGACTATCTTAGTATTATGGATGAAATTTTATTATGACTTCAAATGGTTTACTTCAAAAAGAAAAATTAAACTTTTAAATGAAACAATCGATAAAAATCAAATACACACACTACTTTCTAAATCAAACTTAGAAACTAAACAATCGATAAAATCAAAAAATGTATGTGACGGCGTGGATTCGAACCTATGACTTCCTGAATTTCTCACATTTTTTTTCCTCTTTTCTCCCCCCTTCTTCCCCTTCTTCCCCTTCTTATACAGACTATTCTTCCCCAGCTTTGGCGGAGTTGGGAGAGCATTAGACTGAAGATCTAAAGGTCCCTGGTTCGATCCCGGGTTTCGGCAGAGGGGCCTTGTCCGTGCCTTTTGGTCGAGGGGGTCCAGTGACCAAACTCCACCTCCTTTCTACCTGATTCCACATAGCCTCATCGCTTTCTGCCTTTCAGACGGCCAGGCCTCAGGGCGTGTTGGTTCCATGGTGTAATGGTTAGCACTCTGGGCTTTGAATCCAGCGATCCGAGTTCAAATCTCGGTGGAACCTTTTTTTGCGGAAGGAAGGGAGGGGGAAAAAAACAGAGGGGATGCGCAACTGCTGATGCGGCGGTGAAATCGGCACTCTCAAACCGAGTCGGAATCGGGGAAACATGGGCTTAAAAAGCAAAGGCTTCACTTGCTCCTTGCTATCGCGCTTCTAGGCTGAATGACTTAACTCTCTGCTGCTCGGTGGGAAAAGGTGAGTCACGCCAAGGTTCCATGGTGTAATGGTTAGCACTCTGGACTCTGAATCCAGCGATCCGAGTTCAAATCTCGGTGGGACCTGCTTTTGCCAGGAATGTGCGCAGGGCCTCGTCGGAAAAAAACTTTTCGGCAGCAGTGAGCCTCAAAAGGCTCATCTAGGCAGTTACACCACATGGAGAATGCGGGCATCGATCCCGCTACCTCAAGGTATGTAAATCTTAAACAATATTTTACAAACAATTCTGTGACAACAATATTTTTTAAATGACATCATATTCTTTTATTTTACAACACAGAGGAATGGCACTTCTCAGGTGTTAATCTACATTCACTCTTTGAGTGAACATCTTCAAAGCAAAAAGGGAATTTAAAGGTGTATGTAAAAGGTTTTTATTTCATTTTTTATCATAATCACTGACTAAAGCTCATTCTTGTCATCTCACACGTCCCCCACTCCCCTTGGAATAAGTGGCTGTTGTAGTTAGAGGCGCTCACAGTGTTTGGGCTGCTTTGCTTCACACTTGGCTGATCCCATCTCATTTTTCTTCTTGTATTTGTCCTAATGGTGCTTGGGTGAAAAACAGAATGATTTTCACTGCTTCCTTCCATCGTTTCATCATCATGTCGCCTGTCTACTAATCATACATGCTTTGCACTAAACCTTGTAATCGCAGTAGCTGTCCAGCAGAGATGAGAAAGTCATGCAGTGAAAGTCTAAAACAATAAGATAATTATGTTGTGTCTTTTTACGCTCCAGCCACTGCGGCCTCGAGAGCCCCTGCTCCTGCCCCGGCTCGTGCTCCTGCCCCGGCTCGTGCTCCTGCCCCTCCAGCATTGTGGACCCCTGACCAGGTATCCCATTCGCCTGCAGAGCTTCCTGTCCACTGGAATGAGCAACTCCCATCTTTCCAGCAGGACTGGATCGGGAAGACTCTGTTCAGGGCCAACACAAAAACAGGGAAGCCTGAGCTGACGCCACATCCCAACTTCTGGTGGTACCCTCCCCAGCCCCCGACCGTCTTCACCCAGCCCCCTGCTTCTCCTGATATCTTCTTCTGCCGCCCTCTTTTCCTCTGGATGCCACTGAAGATGTGGTCCATTCCACTTGTCTGTGTCAAGCCAGCCTGCAATAACCACAAGCTGACAGCTGCTGGCCTTTATCGCACTGTGCGCAAGGTCCTGGACATAGACGGGTGGTATGACATGGCCACAGAGTATCTGGAGTGCAAAGGGTGCAAGAAGAAGTATCCAGCCTGGTCTGAAGACATCCTGGGACAGCTCGACATGGGACACCGCAGAAAATTCCCCGCCATTCTGACATACAGGTAGAACACATTCATATTTAGAGCAATGCACTGTAATTTGTTGTACTGTATAAAATCAAATACATTGCTTTACTGACATTAACATTGAAATAACAAGATGTGGCACTGAACAGAATTATTTGACTGTCTGTAGGTACACGTGTGACTACCGTGTAGTCATAATGATGCGGGAGAGGACCCGGGCAACACTGTCACGCAGCTTCACAAAAAGCTGCAGGAGCAGCACACCTCAGCGTGGTCACAGCGGACGCTGGAGTACCTCACTGTCTGTGAGCCCTTCACAGACTCCTCCATCATTGAGCCTCCAGTCTTTTCTGCGCCTCCGCCCCTCCCACCCATCCCCAAACCCAAGTGGCTGCTGTCTGTGTATGCCAGGGACGTCCTCTCGCGGCTACCTGAGGTCAAGGCCAAAATAACCTCTGTCTTTGGCTCTGTCCTCAAGATGGACTCCACCAAAAAGGTATAAAAAGTCAAGTTTGAATAATAATAATTGTTATTATCTTACATTTTTCTTACATTTGTTTATTCTACTGTTTTTTTTACATAGGTCACCAAAAAACTGGCCGGCGCTGCTGCCAACACTGCTGGTTGGTGCACTAATGTAGGCAATGAGCACGGCCAGGTGTTGGTGTCAGTGCTCACAGCGGCAGAGGGGACTGTGGCCCATGGCGGCGGGTCTCATGAAGAGGTACAGGGAGGCGGGAGTGGCACCGCCCGCCGTCATGTATGTGGACAGAGACTGCTGCAGCCCACACGCACACGGACAGTCGCAGGTCAGAGCCATGTTCACAGAGTGGGATGAGCTCCAAGTGCGCCTAGACATTTGGCACTTCATGCGGCGCTTTGCAGCAGGTGTCATCACGGAGGCTCATCAGCTCTACGGCACCTTCATGACTCGGCTTTTCAGGTGCATCTTTGAGCTGGATCCAGATGATGTCGCTGCTCTTCGGTTGGCCAAACAGGGGGAGCTACAGGCCAGAGGAGCTTGTCCAGTCTCAGAGAAGGCCCTGGATAAGCTGATCACCAGGAAGGAGTTGGCGCTGCACTGTCGCAAGCGGACCAGAGGAGTGGAGGAGACCACCAGGAGGATCAAGGCGCTCATTGAAGAGATGGACAGTGAGAAGGGGAGGGACACTCTGGGTGTACCACTGCTGGACCACGAGCGCATCCAACAGATCTGGATAGACCAGCAGAGGCACATCGCCTGCATTCAGGACCCAGAGGGCTTCCCTCTGTACCAGAAGACAGGCACAGTGAAGAAGGGTGGTGTGGAGCTCAGCTGCTATCGCTGTGCTCGTGGCTCCACCTCCTTGGAGTCTTTCCACCTCCATTTAAATCGCTTCATCCCAGGTAGGTTATAACTTTTATAACCTGCTAAAAACTTAAAACTTTTATAACCTGTTCTGCTGTTATGAATACATAGATTACATATATTTGCCTTTATTTAACCTCTAGGGACCAGTGCCAGTGATGCGCATTTCCAGGCCTATCTCCTGGAAGGCCTGATGTGCTGGAACCAGGACCAGATGGATGAAGCAGTGAGGGGAAAGACTGACCTGAGGACCTACAGCAGCGCTGAGAGGGAGGCAATGGACCGGCTCAGCCGCAAAGTGCTGAAGATGTCCCTGGATGAGCGCTACCAGCCTCCAGGGGCTTACACAGGTGAGAATTATTCATGTTAACTCAAACAAAAGATTATACATTATATAGGTGTATGAGTGTTTGAGTGTACATTTTTATATTTTATTTCAAATACTTCAACTATTGTTGGAGTTATTTGTACTTTGTTTAATTTAGGCTTAATTTGAGCCTTTATAACCTAATTTCTTTGCTTTCTTTTGCTAAAGTGAATTTGCTTTATTTAGCATTTATGCTTATTATTTTCTTGTTTATTATTTTCATTTTTTGATCTGTTAAACTGCGTCAAGCCTACAAACGATCAAACTTTGAAAAGTTTGATTGTTTGTTTGTTTTAGTTTGTTATGGACAAATAGCCACTACAGCTATAATAATGTGAATGTGCTTTGTATGTGTGTTCTTTTGCAGGAGAGCTGCTGGGTATGGAGTATCTGTATCAGTCAGTCTGGGAAATCCCTGACTATTATGGATAACCCAGAAGAGGAGGATCGGCTGGTGGAGCAGATGGATGATGATATTGGTGCAGGACGAAGGCTTCGTTGAGGAGGAACCTGAGGACCTCACAGTGCCAGTCCTCTATGACCCCTTTGAGACTGTCCCAGTCCACAGCAGCGGCCCCCAGACCTTCAACCCCTGTCCCTCTGCACCAGGACCATCCTCACTACAGCCACCCACATCCAGCCAAGGACTGCAGCGCCCTGCTCAGCCTCCTCTGCAGTCTCCTCTTCTGCGCCCTGCCCAGCCTCCTCTGCAGTCTCCTCTTCTGCGCCCTGCTCAGCCTCCTCTGCAGTCTCCTCTTCTGCGCCCTGCCCAGCCTCCTCTGCAGTCTCCTCTTCTGCGCCCTGCTCAGCCTCCTCTGCAGTCTCCTCTTCTGCGCCCTGCCCAGCCTCCTCTGCAGTCTCCTCTTCTGCGCCCTGCCCAGCCTCCTCTGCAATCTCCTTCTCTGCGCCCTGCGGACGCTTCAAGGCTCCGAAAAACACAGGAGTGACACCAGGTGTGGAGAATGTGAAGAGGTGCCTGATCGGTCATCCTGGGGGGCCGGCTCAGTGGCCCAGCACCAGTCGCTTAGTTGAGGCCATGTGCATCAAACTGTGTGCACTGCACAAGTCCCCAACTAAGAAAGATGGAGTCCGTCTTCCTCGTTGGACTAAGGTGCTCAACGATTACCACCACATCCGAGACCTGGTGCTGAAGTGGACTCTCACTCAGTGGTAAGCATGGTTTTACATTGACATTTGAAAGAAAGGGATAGCAGTTATTTATAATGAATACATTTTTTGATTGCAGGTTTAATCGAAGGGAGAACACCCAGGAAGTGACTGTCCTTTCCCAGGGCCTTGCTGCAGAAGACCGCATCGCTGTGGCCAGCTCACAGCTTCCTGCTCCGCGGGAAAGGCTGGATGAGGCTCCCTCCACATCAGGGGCCCGGCACGAGTTTGTCCTTCCTCCTAACAGAGCGGGACAGGCTCCTAAGCTACGGCCGGGCAAATGACCTGCCAGTGCTACAATTGTGCGGCCCATTACCCCAGCAGCTCCTACTCCTCCCCCAGTTCCCTCCACATCAGGGGCCCGGCACGAGTTTGTCCTTCCTCCTAACAGAGCGGGACAGGCTCCTAAGCTACGGCCGGGCAAACGACCTGCCAGTCAAGATAGCAGCTGTTATGGATTCTGCAGATATCCAGCCTGGTGCTACAATCCTTCATGGTGCAGATCAGACAACTTCAGCTGAGATGGTACGGCAACCAGCAAATAAATTTGGGAAGAGTAATGCATTCTGTCCATACTGTGATAACAGAGACCATTATCTGAGTCAGTGCACCACATTCCAAGCACTCACTAAAGACTAAATCATAGACTGGATAAAGACAAACAACAGATGCTGGAAGTGTGCACGCTCACATAGATCTGCGCAATGTACTTTAAAGAAGCCCTGCCACAGGTGTAATGGCAAACACTTACAAATCTTACACAACGTCAACGTTAAGACAGCAAATGAGGGTACTTGTCTGGTGAGCTCTACCACAAAACCACTACACTTGGACAGACCTCCAAGTTCTAAACGAGTCCTTTTGAAGGTGGTTAGGGTTGTCCTGGAGCACAACGGGCAGAGTTTGGACACCTATGCCGTACTCGATGATGGATCTGAGCGCACTATTCTCCTGTCATCAGCAGCTCAAATGCTAGGACTCAAAGGAAAGGCTGAGGACTTAACCTTAAGAACCATCAGGCACGATCTTACTACACTCCCTCTCAGCAGTGTCTTTCAGAATTTCAACACCCACTCAACCACACAAGAGTTATAAAATCCAGAATGCCTTCACAGCTGAAGCCTTGAGCCTGGCAGAGTACTCATATCCTGTGGCAACCTTACAACAGAAATACAGCCATTTGAAAGGCCTCCCCTCCAGCCCATTCATAAGGCTCACATTGGATTCGGGACAGTGACATCACTCTCCACCCCATGCCGCTCAAATCACCCCAAACCGGTGCTTTTTGTTTGTGCTCGATTTGTGCTGTTTTGTGCTGTAGAAAGAACCATCATAAATTATTCCATTCTTTAGACATCACAAAATCTTTGGAGGAGTAGTGACGTCACACAAGTGTAGTGGGACGTACTGCTGTGTCTAATTAACCTAATGCGTTCGGGCGTGAGTTCAATCATAATGATGCGGGACCATATAAAAAGGGTTTCGAGTCATTGTTTACCTATGGCTGTCGTCTGCGTGGTGCGTCATTGTCCGGGCACTGCCCCTCCTGGTTCCTCATCCGTCCTCGCTTGGAGGTATGTGTTTGGCTAGTTAAACAGATTCGTGATGTCATGTAAACAATTGTTCCGTTTTAGCTTCGAGGATAAATCGCGGCTGTGGGCTGTTGGCAGCTGCTACTCTCCTCTGGCGTTCCTCTTGCACGGTTTCGCGTCTGGTGATGCGTTGAGCTTGAGGATAAATCGCAACTGGGCTGTTGGCAGTTGTTACTCTCCTTTGGCGTTCCTCATGGTGCTGTCTTGTGTGCGCGTGACGTGGACGGGCGACTGGTATGAAATGAAGGTATGTAAAACCTTCACTATTGTGTGGCGCTCCTTTTTAGACTGCAAGTATATGTTTTGTTTATATTTTAGGAGGACTAGACTGTCAGTGACACTTGCGGGGCAACGCTGCTTGACGCTGCTGCTTTATATACTCGGATTCCTGCTGTTTGTACGTGCGGATTCTTCTCGGCAATAACATTTCTCATCAACACGTGCGCTCGGTTTATGGGTCTTGTGTGACGCCTGCTCTCCAGCGCTCGTCCCCGTGATCGCTGGGTTGTTTCTCCAACTAGTCTTTCAAATTGTTATTTGTGGTTTATATATATTTTTTTCTGTTTATTTGTTTATGAATGTTTTGGTTTGTTTATGTCTGTTTTGCTTTTGAAAGTATTGTTAAAAGAATAGTTTTGTAGTACTACATACACCTTGTGTTGGTACCAAATCTTGAACGTCATTCTTTGTGTTATTGTTTTCTGGTTTGTTGATTTAAATGTTTATTATTTGTTTTCTTTTGTAGTTAGTGTCTTTGTATGTTGAGACCAGTGCAGTAACTTTTGCTCTCATTACAGGAGCCGAGGCTTCAAGGCAGGCCGCTAGTAGTTCCTCACGTGCTGTGGTGGAGGTTTTGTCACCGAGTGCTGTGCGTTCATGCTTGACCGTATTGAGTGTGTGTGTGATACCTGTGCACAGGGTGGTAAGAGTGATTATAGGAGCCTTGTGCTCGCTAAAGTAGTGTACCTGCCATTGTTAAGCCTCGGCTTCCTCGATTTCTTGAGTGTTGCATGATAACCCAGTCTTTTAATGTTTTAAGATTGTTGTTGACTACAATAAAACGTTTGTATTTTTGTATCCACGTCTCTGGCCCTTCCTCGATAACAACGTTCCTGTGTGTCCTTTTGTAGGAAGTTAACTTTATTAATATTTCCCTGTTAAACAGGGTGGCGTAGTCGTGCATATGTAGAGGTAGTCGATCGAGCACCTCCCCTTGAGCGGCCTCCCGCTACACAAGCAAGCCGCGCTCTCCATCCATCTCGTCTACAAACCTGTCCGGTTCGTTTGTGCTCGCACAGGGCCGCAGCTGTCAGTGTTCTTTTCTGTAGATATGGGATGTTTTATTTTAGATTTGTGCTATATTGACATTAGGGGCCCTATTTTAACGATCTGAAACGCAAGTGTCAAAGCGCAAAGCGCAAGTAACTTTGTGGGCGGGTCTCGGCGCTGTTGCTATTTTCCCGGCGGGATAAATGACTCTTGCGCCGGGCGCAAATCTAAAAGGGGTTGGTCTGAAGTAGCTTCATTATTCATAGGTGTGGTTTGGGCGTAACGTGAAATAAACCAATCAGAGCATCATCTCACATTCCCTTTAAGAGCAGACGCACTTTTTCCTTGGCGTATTGCTATTATAACGGCGGATTTGCCAGGCGCGCGTCAAGAGCGGTTCACAGCCGAGGAGAGCAACGCTCTCGTCACAGCCGTAAAAGAGAGAGAAGTGACATTGGGGATGGGAGAAACACACCCAAATTAGCTTCGGCTAAACAGGCATATAATAATGTGGGTAAATGTGTAAGCTAGATGTATGCTTTTATAATAAATTATTATATTTATAATAAATTATCTATCTATCTATCTATCTATCTATCTATCTATCTATCTATCTATCTATCTATCTATCTATCGTTTGTAATAATTTGCAAAAATGAAAACTGCTGCTTCTGTGTAGATTAGAGAATCACAGTGTATGAGCGTTTGTGCACTCTATACATTATGGTCAAGCATGCGCCCTTAAAATAGCATAATGAACAACGCGCAACGCGCCACTGACTTTAGACTAGGTTTTTTTCTGGCCAGTGGCGCAATTGTTTTATGGAACAGTAAAATAGCACCAGGGAACGTTTGCGCCAAAACACGCCTCATTTTTTGCGCTGAACCGCCCAGAGAGCGCAAGTTCATTCCCTAGTTTAGCGACGTGCTTCTGTGGAGGGAAAAGCGCGCTTTGTGCGGGTGCAAAATAGGAATGAAACATGCGTCGGTGTACAAAGTCAATTGCGCTGGGTGCAAGATAGGGCCCTTGGTCTTTATATAATCACCAATGCACTAGGATATGTAATGTACTGTCACTACTCTGGCTGTAAGCTACGTGTGACTGATGCTTAATTTTGTATTAAAATAAAATAAAATAACCAATAAAAAAAAAAATTACAAAAATTGTGTAGTGTCTTAAGTTTTTTGAATACTTTTAACAGCTTACAATCATTTAAAGTCTTTCTGCCCCCTTAAAAACATTTGTTTACCCTAAGCACTGCATAGTGGGAAAACAAAACAGGAAAGGGCATCTGGCTGTGAAAAAGGTAAGCATGTGCTCTGAGATAAAATACTAAAAAAAGTACTAAAATCATGTGTGCAGGTCAATACAATTTACAGGATCATTTTAACAAATAAGAAATTGATAGACACGGCAAAGATGTGAAACTTTTTATTCATTTTGGGCATTTAGGTAAATGTATCATGTCCAAATGATCATCCATTGGTCACATTAATAAGAGTAGACCTATGACATTCTTATGCCATGCCACAAAATACATTAAGTTATTAGTTTTGTACAGCAATGTACATTTCATGGCAAAAAGCTTGATTTTATGCAAAGGAAATGACAGAAAGCAATATAAAAGTGGCATATGTGTTCCATTTAATCCTCTGAATCATATAATTAACTTTACAATGTGAACAGACTAAAATTTAACTAATTCACAGAAAAGATAGTCACCCATCCTGTACTGGCCAAGTTCAGTTATTGCTACTTTTCTTATAACTGGAAAATGTGTTGTCTTTTCGCGCTCTTTTGTAATGAATTAGTTGATTTAGTTCACAAAAGGATTCTTAGTAAATCTTAATCTGACTGATATACATATATATTTTCTGAACTCATTGACTTGCTGATCCATATCACAATATCAAAAGTAGCAATATCTAAACACGGCCAATATAGGATGGATGACCAGATTTTCTGAGGTAAATCTAATTGAATTACCATAGAACAATTGGACTATAGTGCATATACACTCACCTAAAGGATTATTAGGAACACCATACTAATACTGTGTTTGACCCCCTTTCGCCTTCAAAACTGCCTTAATTCTACGTGGCATTGATTCAACAAGGTGCTGAAAGCATTCTTTAGAAATGTTGGCCCATATTGATAGGATAGCATCTTGCAGTTGATGGAGATTTGTGGGATGCACATCCAGGGCACGAAGCTCCCGTTACACCACATCCCAAAGATGCTCTATTGGGTTGAGATCTGGTGACTGTGGGGGCCATTTTAGTACAGTGAACTCATTGTCATGTTCAAGAAACCAATTTGAAATGATTCGAGCTTTGTGACATGGTGCATTATCCTGCTGGAAGTAGCCATCAGAGGATGGGTACATGGTGGTCATAAAGGGATGGACATGGTCAGAAACAATGCTCAGGTAGGCCGTGGCATTTAAACGATGCCCAATTGGCACTAAGGGGCCTAAAGTGTGCCAAGAAAACATCCCCCACACCATTACACCACCACCACCAGCCTGCACAGTGGTAACAAGGCATGATGGATCCATGTTCTCATTCTGTTTACGCTAAATTCTGACTCTACCATCTGAATGTCTCAACAGAAATCGAGACTCGTCAGACCAGGCAACATTTTTCCAATCTTCAACTGTCCAATTTTGGTGAGCTCGTGCAAATTGTAGCCTCTTTTTCCTATTTGTAGTGGAGATGAGTGGTACCCGGTGGGGTCTTCTGCTGTTGTAGCCCATCCGCCTTAAGGTTGTGCGTGTTGTGGCTTCACAAATGCTTTGCTGCATACCTTGGTTGTAACGAGTGGTTATTTCAGTCAAAGTTGCTCTTCTATCAGCTTGAATCAGTCGGCCCATTCTGCTCTGACCTCTAGCATCAACAAGGCATTTTCGCCCACAGGACTGCCGCATACTGGATGTTTTTCCCTTTTCACACCATTCTTTGTAAACACTAGAAATGGTTGTGCGTGAAAATCCCAGTAACTGAGCAGATTGTGAAATACTCAGACCGGCCCGTCTGGCACCAACAACCATGCCACGCGACTACGTATATCACTCCCTATCATTTTGCCCAACATCTCGATTCCATGGAAGAAAGTATATATATTTTTTATATATATATGTGACCTGATCCAGCAAAATGAGTCACAGTGACCCAAATTTCAAAACTGATATTTTGGTATTAATGGAAAGAGGAGACCATAAGCTTTCAAATGATATCCTAGTCAAAGTCATACCTTGAATGGTTGTAAATATATACACATTTGAATTATGGTCGTCTGCCCTCTTTTTCCAATTGAAAACCTGAGAAAATCGCTTTTAAAGTTTTTTGCCCGTTTTTTGTTGATATCTTTCAAAATCCATTGCATTTAAAGGGATGAACTATTTATTGTACAGCTTAATTTGACCAAAGACATTAATATATGCTATTATGCCAGGCTGAAGCTCAAATTATTTTAAAGTTTTTATTTGAATAAATAATTTAAAAGGCACTTTTACAAACATTTACTAAAATCAGAAAGATTGAACTGAGGTGCTACAGTTTTGCTTGAGAGAGGGTGTGTGTGTGTGTGTGTGTGTGTGTGTGTGTGTCTGTGTGTGTGTGTGTGTGTGTGTGAGAGAGAGAGAGAGAGAGAGAGGCAGAGAGACAAGGAAACAGAGAACAAATAATGTTAGCCTATGCAATCATAAGTTTGTGTAGGCTAGTTGACAATAACAGTGTAACATATTCATAACGGATATACCAACAGTTAAATATTGGGTTAAAATAAATCAAACACATTGTAATGGATTCTCCTTGCAGATAAATACACTCACAGAATAATTGCACTCACTCACATCCATACACGATAAATACCACAGGGCTGTCACTTTCGCTGTCGCTGTCATCAGAGGACGACACGTCTCCAGATTCAAAACAATCACTGACTAGCCTTAGCCACTCTTGATGACCAGCAGCAGAGCTTAGGTTAGAAGCCTCCAGTGAGTTCAACGCTTTTGGCGACTTTTTGGAGACTTTGCTCTCTTTTGACAGCGACATTTCTCAAATTAATAATATTTCATCTTTCTGAGGAGATCTGCTAGCTTGTTTACACAGAGCGCCGCGAGTCTGACAGGAGGATGGCTGGACCAATCGCGTGCCGGTCAGTCGAAATGGGGCTTCCCATTGACAAATGATCAGCGTTTGTGTACATTTCTAAGCTTTTTGATTGGTTCTATACAACGTGTAACACCATATTTGGAGAGCAGAGACTTTTCAGGGGATACCCGGGAAATGCTCAGAGGTGACGAGAGGAGTTGAGAAAAGCAATATTCATTTCCAGCGAATTTAGTAAAACTTTGTAAACTTTAATAGTCATTTAAATACCTTTACTCAATTATCTGGACTACAAAACTTTAGGAGATTATTTTTGAATGTCTGTTCTTTGAAATTTAGCACAAAAAATAAATAAAATAAAAAATATTATTTCATTGTTTTTCCACATAAACGGCCCATATCTTAAAATGGAACGTTGCGACTTCCGACTCTATATATATATATATACACACACACACATATACACATACACACACATATACACACACATATACACACACACACATATACACACACACATATACACACACACACATATATACACACATTTATATACATACATATACACATCGTTACCATATATATACACACACACACACACACACACACACACACACACACACACACACACACACACGTTGGTTACGAGTTAATTCATTTGGCCCAACTACTTAATTACATTAAAAATAATTCCTGTTTTGATCAGATGCCTAGGAAACCAGCCTGTAGACGTGATGACATCATCAAAGTCATCAGTGCTGCAAAGGAACAGATTATTACAGGAACAAACATAGCAGTTCCTACAGAAAAGGTGTGGGCAGATTTAAGCAAACAACTAAATAAGTTTCACCAAAGAACCTTTATACTATTGTGAAGACAAACAGGCACAATATATGGCAAATCCTTGAGCTATGCAAAATCGACACAGATATCCAAGATCAAGGTCCAAACAGTGACAGTTCACAAGAAAGCTCAGCTGATTTTCATTCAGTAGTGTCAAAGGCAGACACAAATCAGCAAAGTCAATGCTACAACATTAAATTTGAGATCAGTCTCTCTCATCAGAGGTGGGTAGAAATCTGGCCTGAAAAGGTTGATTACAATGACAAACCACTCAACACATGTAAAAGAGAATACACCATCCTGAAACGTGGTGCGTGGACACACGTCCTGTATATGAGGAGATATGGAAAAATATCAAGACCTCATGCACTCTTAGATTCAGGAGGGCAAAATTTTTTCCAAATGTTGCATCTCACTACATAGACATATTGTAATTGGGCACTGCACAGAGTGTGACGCACAATTGTCTATAACATCAGAGAACATGCCAGTGGATAATGATGTCACCGGTGCAGGCCGGGGCGGACTCGGATGACCAGCCGCCCCTGACTCCAGGCACCACCGTAGGGAGCCGACACCACAGGCACGCAACAGATGGACAAAAGAGGAGGTAATTGAGTAATTGAGTTCAAAGTAACAATCTTTATTGAATAACAATCAACTTGGGAAAGGAATAAGCAACTCTTTTCTTCTAGGGCTATTTGACCGGGGTGGCCGCTGGATCGATTCTTCACGGTCTTCAGGGCACAATAGTGCAATAGTGACTCTAAAAGCCTACTTCACATCGTGGCTGCACATCTGCAGGACTCAGACAGTAAGTAACAGGTAATATATGCTTCTCAGTATCAGATACGTCGTCGGGCACAATGGTGGGACAGTGATTCTAAAAGCTTACTTCACAGCGTTGCTGCACATCTGCAAGACTCAGACGGTAAGTAACAGGTAATATTTCTTCTCTCAACAGCAGATTCTCTCATCAGGACATAAAAGGAGAATGGTGACTTTAAAAACTCACTTCACAGCGTTACTGCACATCTGCCGGACCCAGACGGTAAGTAACAGATAATGTTTCTTCCCTCAACAACAGATTCTCTTATCATGACATGAAGGGAAATTGTGACTTTAAAACTCACTTCACAGCGTTGCTGCACATCTGCAGGGCTCAGACGGTAAGTAACAGGTAATGTTCCTTCTCTCGACAGCAGATTCTCTTATCAGGACATAAAAGGAGAATTGTGACTTTAAAACTCACTTCACAGCGTTGCTGCACATCTGCAGGACTCAGACGGTAAGTAACAGGTAATGTACTCTTCTCTCGACAACAGATTCTCTTATCATGACATGAAGGGAAATTGTGACTTTAAAACTCACTTCACAGCGTTGCTGCAGTCTTCAGGATTCTTCTCTCAGCATCAAACACTTTCACCAGACATTCGCGAGAGACTCAATAGGCGGCTTTACCAGCGAGGCTGTACCTCTTCAGAGCTCAGTCGGTAAGTATAATAGTTCGGACTTTTCCACAGCCATACGGTTTTTCCCGAGACTTGTAATTTCAGAGAAAAAGAGAGGATTAACAAGAGCCTTCAATGAGGGATACTCCACAACAGTACTCAATGGAAGAGAAGATACTACAAAGCATTACTTCACCAGTTCAGTTGTTTCGTTCTGGAATTTGGATGGAGACAAGTAGATCATTTCACAAGAATGAAAGCAGGCGTTGGGAGACTTTTCTCAGCATAGCACACAGCACTCGTGTTCACTACAAATCCACAGCATTAATTCGGCGTGCATCAGGTAAGGCAAACAATTGCAAATCACTCACACAGTAGGGCTGATCAGAAGCCTCGCTTCATCCATGCATTTCCTTTGGAATATTCAACTCTCAGTTCTTCTCCAGTGTATCTGAAACAGACGTCCTCCTCAATAGTAAATTTCACATTCACAGTCTTTTCTTCAAGCTTTACATTTGATTCAATGATGTAATTAATTCACTTATCTTTCTCTCTTCCTCTTCCAGCACAGATCCAAACAGCAGTTCAATCCAGTAGTATTCCACAAACAGCTCTAAACGACAGACTCCAATGGCAGTTCTTCATTTACACGCATTTCCAGGGTTACCGCGTTCAATGTAAGCGCCCAAACAGGAGATCTTCTACTCCCAGACGCGACGACAGAGACCCAGCCGAACAACTAGTCCAAGGAACACCGACCAGCAACTACACCACCAGCAACCGTCTTGACCGACTGAGCCCAAAACAACTTCCCTCTTCTGTCCTGAACGGCTCCTTTATCCTCCTCTTGTGAAGCGAAAAGCCTATACAAACGCCGCTCCCCTCTCTCTCACACCTGCCGTGCATCAGCGGTAATCAGGTCGGGCAATACCTCGGCTACACCCGGAACCGGAGTAAGGTGTTACACCAAAATAATCCCCTCGGGGAACATAGAAAAAGGTTCCGCTTTTCCAGGCATTCTGTCACCCGTGACATCCCCCCTTGCCAATCGGTTCTAGTCCCTAGAAACAGTCTTCTCTAATGCCATTCGCCATATCTTTCAGGTGGCTGTCCTTGGTTGTCTCGCTGGGACCGCCGGGTGGCATGGGTGGAGCCGCTCGGGCCTCCGCTTCGGGGTTCCCTGGGACTATTGCCCACCCTACCATGGGCACATTGGAGGCAGGCGGCACACTCTGTGTTTCGGCCGCTGGCTGTGGATAATTCGGACATGGACGGAGCAAATTTCGATGAAGTACTCGTATGGGTCCCGGTTTTCCCTCAGGCCGTACCGAGTAGACTGGAGCATCAGGTCCCTGTCGGTGTTCCACCACATAAGGTGTCGATTCCCAACGATCACAGAGCTTTCCTTTCCCTGGACGTCGGTTGTCCCTTACCAGCACTCGCTCTCCAGGCAGTAAAGGGGCTTCTCGGGCAGTTCGATCATACAGTCGCTTGTTCTTAGCTGCTGCAGCACTCAACTGGTCTGAAACTCGCTTGTAGGCATTTAGTAATTGTTGGTGGTGTCGATTTACCCAGTCCGTGGTGCTATACTCTCCTTCGGTGGCCTCGGTACCCAGGAGCAAGTCTACAGGTAGGCGTAGATGACGCCCAAACATGAGGTAAGAAGGGGCATACCCAGTGATGCTGTGCACGCTATTGTTATAGGCTTGTAGCAACGTAGGGAGACTCTCGGCCCATTGACACTGCTGCTCACTCTCCAACGTTCCCAATAGCCCCAACAGGGTCTGATTGAATCTTTCGCACCCCCCGTTGCCTTGGGGGTGATATGAAGTCGTGTGTGTCTTTCGACAACCATAGAGCTGGCTCAGCTCCTGTATGACTCGGGACTCGAAATTTGGGCCTTGGTCCGAATGGAGGGTCTCTGGACAGCCGAACGGCTGTATTACTGTTCTCCAAAGGGCACTGGCTGTAGTCACTGCCGTCTGGTCTACAGTAGGGACGGCCCAGGCGTACTTGGTAAACAGATCAGTCATTACCAGGATATTTTGATATCGGTCTGCAGGTCGCCCTAGGGTCAGGAAGTCAATCCCTATAATGTGTAGAGGCGCCTTCGGCCGAAAAGGAACCAGTGGGGCTCGAGGTTCCTTCCGGCGTTTAAACAGCGTGCACCGTGGACAACTCTGAACGAACTCTTCAACTTTCTTCTCCATCTTTGACCAGTAGAAATACCTCCTCAGCAGTGACAAAGTCTTTTCTTGGCCCTGATGGCCAGCATGGGTGTGATAGGCAGTCAACAGCTCTTGGACTTGGTCCTCTGGGACCACCACTTGATACCTGGTTTCCTGAGTTCTTTGATCTCGCAGTGAACGACAGATTACCCCACTTCTAATCCGCAAACTCTTCCACTGCTTCAGGAGCTGTTGCACTCCCACTGTCTGAGCCTGCCTTTCCTCGGCTCGCGGCCTGAATCCTCGCCTAAGATGCGAGGCGACCTGACACAGGTCTTCATCTCCCTGCTGTAATCTTCTCCACCGTCCAGGGTCCCATCCCCAACTGGACGGAACATCCCCCTGGGTCCCTGGGGCTTCTACGACCGCCACCAAAAATCCATCCTCTTGACCAAGGGTATCAAGGTGCGTTTGACCGTTTCTCTGAATGGCTGGGAGTCTGGACAATGCATCAGCAATCGCGTTTTCTCTGCCAGGTCGATACTTAAGCCGATAGTCATAATTAGCAAGCTGAGCTACCCAACGCTGCTCCACTGCTCCCAACTTGGCAGTCTGCAAATGGACTAGAGGGTTGTTGTCTGTGATCACAGTCACCTTAGCTCCCCACAGGTAATCTTTAAATTTCTCGGCCATGGCCCATTTCATGGCTAGCAACTCTATCTTAAAGGAACTGTAGTTTGCTGCGTTCCGCTCTGCAGGGTGTAAGCTTCGACTGGCATAAGCAATTACCTTCTCCACTCCTTGTTGCTCTTGGGCTAGTACTGCCCCCAATCCTGCATTGCTGGCATCAGTATACAGGAGAAACGGCTGAGTGAAGTCTGCATAGGCCAGGATAGGGGCCCTCAAAAGCTCCTGCTTCAAATTTTGAAAGGCTGTTTCACATGCTGAGTCCCATTGCACCGTCGATAAGCCTTTGCCACGGGAACGTCCAGTACCAGCGAGAAGCTGGTTCAATGGCTTAGCAAGCCCAGAGAATCCTTTAATAAATCGTCGATAATATCCTACAAAGCCTAGGAAGGACCGCACTTGTCTCACTGTTCGTGGGGGCTCCCAGCCTTGGACTGCTGCAACTTTCTCTGGATCAGGAGCTATACCGGCAGCGCTGACTCGATGTCCCAGGAACTGTACCTCTTTGCGAAACAACTGGCATTTATCTGGTCTCAACTTTAGCCCATATCTCTCCATAGCCCGGAAGACATTCTCCAAGTGATGCAGGTGAGTTTGAAAGTCAGGGGAAAAAACGATTACATCGTCCAAATAGACCAGCGTGGATTCAACTAGTTGCCCTCCCAGGCATCGCTGCATAAGTCGCTGGAAGGTCGCAGGGGCGTTGCACAAACCGAACGGCATCCGGTCCCACTCGAATAGCCCGAACGGTGTGGTGAAGGCAGTTTTCTCTCTGTCGCGGTCATCCATCTGTACTTGCCAGTATCCGCTGGCCAGATCCAAAGTTGAGTACCATGCTGCTTGAGTCAAACTCGTGAGTCAATCTTCGATCCGCGGCAACGGGAATGCATCTTTCTTGGTCACACTATTAAGCTTACGGTAGTCGACACAGAATCTCCAGGCTCCCGTTTTCTTCTGTACTAGGACAATCGGGGCTGCCCATGGACTACTACTTTCTCGAACGATCCCTCCATCTAGCATCCCTTTTAGCAGGGCACGGACTTCAGTGTAGAGAGTGGGGGGCACCGGGCGGTACCGCTCCCGACTAGGTGTTGCTTCTCCGGTGGGTATTTGGTGCTTAATCACTCCTGTACAGCCATAGTCTTCCTCATGGATTCAGAACACATGTTTCCACTTCTTCAGGAGCTCCTGGAGCTGTAACACTTGCCCTTCTTCCAGGTCCTCACCCTTCAAAGACTCCCCCATCAAATGGGTCGGCATTCCTCCGCTCACAGGGCCTGAACTGGCCTCCACTGGACGGACGGCAACTTCTACCACTGCAGGGCTCACCTGCCTGAAACAGACGTCTTGTTGCTCTTGGACTTGGACAGGGCGGACAGATGAAACTCGAACCAGACGTTGGTGTCGACGAAGGAGCACCGGGTAGGGATGAGCATTTCGCACCTTCACTGAAACTCGCCCTCGTCGTATAACCGCTAGCCCATGGGCTACTTTGATGGGTTGACAATCTTCGTGGGGCTCTACCAGGACACAGTTGCCTGACTCACGGGGTCCAGCGGGCACTCGGACCCAGAGAACGGCCTCGCTCCGGGCTGGAACAGACAAAGCGTACCGGCAGGTGACTCGACCGATATCTTCCCGCTCTTGCACCTGACTTGCTGCCTGGACTCTTCGGCAATCGGCCAGGATCTGGTCCCAGTCCTGCCTTACTGCTAACGGGGACGTTCGGGCCGGTCGGTCTTTAAACAGCTCTTCCCAGCAATCCAGAACAACATTCATCCCTAGCAGTGCTCGATGGACACCCAAGCAATGGTCCCGAACAATGACAACACCCTTCTGGTGGACAGGAACCCCTCGAACCAAAAAGTCTACCACGATGTACCCAGTATAAGGAATGTCCAATCCATTCGCTCCACGTAATGTGAGTCTTGAAGTTTCCGTCCTGTGAAGCCGATGATCCGCAAATAACTCCAGAGCCAGACTCTCTGAAAACAATGTAACCTGAGAACCTGTATCGACAATTAATCTTCATTCCATTAACTTGAACTTCCACGGTGGGACAACGCCCAACCCAGTCGTCTCTCATCACCGGAACAGAACAAGGGTCTCTTGGAGGGGTCCCGGCCACTTGACCCACAGTGACCGGTGGGACTAAAAACCCCCTTGCGAACTTCGACGACGGTCGCACTGGCGACTGATGTGTCCCGGATTTCCACAATTAATACAGATGGGTCGACCCTGATGATCCCACTGAAACCGGGGGCCCGTCGGACGCGGAGGGCGGCGTACCGGCCCTTGCCCCTCCTCTGAATATGATCTTCCTCGCACCATCGGCCCACCTTCAACTCGACCTCGATGAAGCTCACCCAAAAGACTCCGAGACAACTCTGCCATCTGTCCCTTAACATCCTCCAGTAATTCTGTCCTCAATCTCTGCCTCCACTCATCTGACTCAACAGGCGCGGGTACCCTAGCGCTGCTGGCCGCCACACGAACTGGTGTCCGAGTCATCTCTCCCTGATCTGACTCCAACGCCAAGGCCTCTTGTCGAAGAGCCTCAAACGACATAGTGGGATCTCGTCGAAGCTGGAGCCGTATGCCCTGGCGCACCGGTCCCTCACGCAGCCCCAAAACAAACTGGTCTCTCAATAAGCCATCTCCGTCTCCCAGTCCATGGTCTTGACGACCTTTCAGCCGGCCAAACTGCTCCCGCAGTTTCAGGGAGTATACTCGCAGAGTCTGCTGAGGCCCCTGCTGACAGTTAAAGAACTGGGCACGAAGAATGGCTACTGGGGTCGAATCTCCATATACTCCAGACAAGAAATCAAAGATATTCTTCGCAGTGGCCCGCGTGGCTTCTGATGCAGCAAGAACTTCCCTTTTGGCTTCTCCTTCTAATGATCCTAGCACAAACTGTACCCTTTGCAATGCGCTCAGTCCTTGTAATCCAGCCAGATATTCTGTCTGCGCTTTCCAGTCCTGAAAACTCAGCTCTGATCCTGGTCCTCCGTAGCGTTGTGCCCAAGGGGCTCCCATCATGATGGGCATTACTTGCGAGCGAACTGGTGGAACCTCTTCGTCCACCATCGCGTACCTGTGGCCGCTACAACTCACGGTGGCAACCCTGCCGACTTACGCCAAATTGTGTCACCGGTGCAGGCCGGGGCGGACTCGGATGACCAGCCGCCCCTGACTCCAGGCACCACCGTGGGGAGCCGACACCACAGGCACGCAACAGATGGACAAAAGAGGAGGCAAGTAATTGAGTTCAAAGTAACAATCTTTATTGAATAACAATCAACTTGGGAAAGGAATAAGCAACTCTTTTCTTCTAGGGCTATTTGACCGGGGTGGCCGCTGGATCGATTCTTCACGGTCTTCAGGGCACAATAGTGCAATAGTGACTCTAAAAGCCTACTTCACAGCGTGGCTGCACATCTGCAGGACTCAGACAGTAAGTAACAGGTAATATATGCTTCTCAGTATCAGATACGTCGTCGGGCACAATGGTGGGACAGTGATTCTAAAAGCTTACTTCACAGCGTTGCTGCACATCTGCAAGACTCAGACGGTAAGTAACAGGTAATATTTCTTCTCTCAACAGCAGATTCTCTCATCACAACATGAAGGGGAAATTGTAACTTTAAAACTCACTTCACAGCGTTGCTGCACATCTGCAGGGCTCAGACGGTAAGTAACAGGTAATGTTCCTTCTCTCGACAGCAGATTCTCTTATCAGGACATAAAAGGAGAATGGTGACTTTAAAACTCACTTCACAGCGTTACTGCACATCTGCCGGACCCAGACGGTAAGTAACAGATAATGTTTCTTCCCTCAACAACAGATTCTCTTATCATGACATGAAGGGAAATTGTGACTTTAAAACTCACTTCACAGCGTTGCTGCACATCTGCAGGGCTCAGACGGTAAGTAACAGGTAATGTTCCTTCTCTCGACAGCAGATTCTCTTATCAGGACATAAAAGGAGAATTGTGACTTTAAAACTCACTTCACAGCGTTGCTGCACATCTGCAGGACTCAGACGGTAAGTAACAGGTAATGTTTCTTCTCTCAACAGCAGATTCTCTTACCAGGACATGAAAGGAGAATTGTGACTTTAAAACTCACTTCACAGCGTTGCTGCACATCTGCAGGACTCAGACGGTAAGTAACAGGTAATGTACTCTTCTCTCGACAACAGATTCTCTTATCATGACATGAAGGGAAATTGTGACTTTAAAACTCACTTCACAGCGTTGCTGCAGTCTTCAGGATTCTTCTCTCAGCATCAAACACTTTCACCAGACATTCGCGAGAGACTCAATAGGTGGCTTTACCAGCGAGGCTGTACCTCTTCAGAGCTCAGTCGGTAAGTATAATAGTTCGGACTTTTCCACAGCCATACGGTTTTTCCCGAGACTTGTAATTTCAGAGAAAAAGAGAGGATTAACAAGAGCCTTCAATGAGGGATACTCCACAACAGTACTCAATGGAAGAGAAGATACTACAAAGCATTACTTCACCAGTTCAGTTGTTTCGTTCTGGAATTTGGATGGAGACAAGTAGATCATTTCACAAGAATGAAAGCAGGCGTTGGGAGACTTTTCTCAGCATAGCACACAGCACTCGTGTTCACTACAAATCCACAGCATTAATTCGGCGTGCATCAGGTAAGGCAAACAATTGCAAATCACTCACACAGTAGGGCTGATCAGAAGCCTCGCTTCATCCATGCATTTCCTTTGGAATATTCAACTCTCAGTTCTTCTCCAGTGTATCTGAAACAGACGTCCTCCTCAATAGTAAATTTCACATTCACAGTCTTTTCTTCAAGCTTTACATTTGATTCAATGATGTAATTAATTCACTTATCTTTCTCTCTTCCTCTTCCAGCACAGATCCAAACAGCAGTTCAATCCAGTAGTATTCCACAAACAGCTCTAAACGACAGACTCCAATGGCAGTTCTTCATTTACACGCATTTCCAGGGTTACCGCGTTCAATGTAAGCGCCCAAACAGGAGATCTTCTACTCCCAGACGCGACGACAGAGACCCAGCCGAACAACTAGTCCAAGGAACACCGACCAGCAACTACACCACCAGCAACCGTCTTGACCGACTGAGCCCAAAACAACTTCCCTCTTCTGTCCTGAACGGCTCCTTTATCCTCCTCTTGTGAAGCGAAAAGCCTGTACAAACGCCGCTCCCCTCTCTCTCACACCTGCCGTGCATCAGCGGTAATCAGGTCGGGCAATACCTCGGCTACACCCGGAACCGGAGTAAGGTGTTACACCAAAATAATCCCCTCGGGGAACATAGAAAAAGGTTCCGCTTTTCCAGGCATTCTGTCACCCGTGACATAATGAACCAGTTGTGCTTCAATGCATAATCCGCAATGTTGATGACAGTCTCCATACTGGCAAAGCAAAACGGAAGTTATCAGGGGATCTGAGAACACGTGTGTCTAAAGAACTCTGGGAAGGCCGAAAACCAGCACATGTATGGCGAGCAACTGAGGCTTACAAAATGATGGATGTTGGTGACCCAGAGCCTAACCACCTGCCAAATCTTGAAACATTAAGAAAAGCCAAACAAGAGATGGGTGACAAAGAGCTCGGAGACAAAGACCCAATCATGTCATTGCATCTACTAAAATGCCTGGTTTATTAACTTTATCAAAAACATCATTGATCATTACTAGAGTTGTTCCGATTCCGATACCAGTATCGGAAATGCCGCCGATACCAATCAAAATGCTGGCATCGGTATCGGCGAGTACTTGTACCCATGTACCGATCCGATACCATTTTCTTAAACAATAACATTACCTAGTAAAGCACGCTAGCTTTGCTTAACACAGCAAATCGGAGATCAGTTCTTCTTCGCTGCTCTAAACAGTGGTTGCTTGTGGCAACGCAGGAAGTTGTGCTGTTGCCACAAGCAACCACTGTTTAGAGCAGCGAAGAAGAAATGAAAACGCGCGCTGGCAGTATGTCCGCTGTTTGGCAGTATTTCAGACTGGACCAACCAGCCATTAAAACGGCGACATGTCTCATATGCCATACTGTAATTTCGAGGGGTGGCACAAGAAGAAGCAACTTCAACACGAGTAACTTAGACCATTTGAAGACGCGTCACCCCGCAGAACACGACGGTTACATAAACGCAAGGGCAGAGAAGGATGAGCCGCGCCAGAATCAACAATCTCTGGAAGCTTCATTCAAACGAAGAGAAAAGTTTTCAAAAGACAGCCAACGAGCGATACATTTATCCAACAAAATTATTGAGTTTATTATTCTGGATGACCAGCCGCTGTTCAGTCATCGAAAACAATGGATTTCGCCGCTTAATTGAGCATTTGGAGCCCCGGTACAGTTTGTCTGGTCGCAAATACATCTCTGAAACAGCGTTCCCTATTCGAGATAGTGCGTAAACACATTTCATGTAAAATAAAAGATGTGAAAGCAATCAGCTTTACTACCGACATCTTTAGTTGAGGTTTATTTTAGGGTTGTGCCGATAGACGATAGTATCGTGTATCGACGATAGACAGAGATATCGCCGATGGCAGATGCCTTTGACGATATCAATACGATAATTGGCTCGTTTTCCTATTAATGTATTAAATCATTATTATTATTATGAAGCTAGTATAGTTACAATTATATTTGCCTTGCCTAAATTCATAACGACATCTCACCACATAACCACACTTGCGACATCACATAGCCACACATGCAACGTCACCGACGCGCGCGTATGAGGACTCCTCAAAGAAAATATTTTTAAAACAGAAAAAAATTACATCCCACAACGAAATTGAATTGCAAGGTGATCCATTCACAAATTGCCAAGAGTGCTTGTTTTAACAGACGCATCATTCTTATACAGAGCCAAGATGAAGACGCGGCATCGTTGTTCGTCAGTATTTTGTTTCCATAGCACATTAACAAAATATTTAATGACAGTAAAAACACTAAAAACAGTACAATTACAAAATATTAATTATAATAATAATATCAATAAAATTATATAGGCCGCCTAGGCCTAATAAAGTCTTTAGTAGGCTACACGAAGCATCTGTGAAACTCTGCCTGTGAAAATCACAAGCAACTTCAAACTTGTTTAACAAGAAATATTCTTCTATTTTTTTCACTGTCAATAATGTAAGTCCACAAGAGAAATATTAAGCCAGTAAATTAAGATGCTGTAGCCTACCGTTATATCCACCGTCGTCTCTGAGAGAACGCGCAGTTAATGCAGTGAAAGCGCAGTCCGTTTCTGCTTTCGTTTTCAGGGAATGATCGCGTTTACATGCACGTTATTAACTCGATTATGCTGAATAAACTGACAATGCATGTGGTCATGTAAACGGATTAACCCATTTTCCTTTATCAGAGTCAATAGTCATAAGTAAGTACCGATCGACTTTTAGATTTTTGCCTCTGATTTCTCCCGGCATTTAAAACCCGCGTTATTTCGGTTTATTGAAGTGCGGTGCGCATAAGTGAAGTGCATCCAGACAGAGAGAGCACTGGTAGGAGGACATATCGCAGACTTCGACTCTTTCTTGACCCAATAAATTAAAACGTGTTCTCATGATCTCGTGCAGAAGCAGCCTACAGTCAAAATGCTGCATCAGTAACGGCATGAGGGGATGTGTGTCCGTAAATTTCCCGCTGACATGTTGAAATATACAAGAATGGTCAGATACAAGAATGATTAGGATCTTTTTTTTTTACCTCACTATACCAGGAAACAACCTGATTTAGCCTATTAATAAACACTCCACCTTTGCTAGCAAAATAGAAAAAGATTCTCATTTAAAACGAAGTAATAAAACAAGCAAATTGATGAGTAAATAAGCAAGTTAATAATCAAATAAGTAAGCCCCGCCCCCCTCACGATAATATCGTGTATCGCCGATCTCACAGGCTGACGATAGGACGATATGAAAATGGAGCATATCGCGCAACCCTAGTTTATTTATACACTATTACTCAAGTCTCTTATTTCACTACATTGTGGCTGCACTTATTTAAAGGACTAACGTTAGATTGAGTACAAGTTACTGTTGTACTTTTTTTTTTTTTTTTTTTTTACTTATGTATTTCAAAAATGAAATGCCGTTTATTTAGCAAATTGTTTCTGGACTTCAAGTTATAAAGAGATTATTTTTCTTATATTATTCATAGTTATATAACTAAATAAAACTAAAATACCTTTTTCAGTTTATAGGATTAGATGTGTGGCTGCATTTGAAGTTCTTTTTCACTTAAGAAAAATAAATAATATATTGCTGTGAAATGTATGTCAGATAATAAAAATACTCTAGTTCACTGTATGTATTTGTTCATGTTTTATTAAGGGATTAGTCTGAAGCACACCATAAAATAATTATATCAATTCATACAGGGCTAGTATGAATTGCAGTTGTATACACACCCAGGTATCGGATCAGTACTCGGTATCGGCCGATACCTTGAGTCCAGGTATCGGAATCGGTATCGGGAAGGGAAAAAGGGTATCGGAACATCTCTAATCATTACATTAAACAATAATGGGCTAATTGCACTACCCTGTGGAGTTCCATTTAGAATGTTATAAGGAGCTGATAATTCTTCCCCAATTTTCACCTGAAAAGTGCGTTCAAATAAAAAATCTAAAACCCAATTATAAAATTTGCCACCTATTCTAATTTTGTTCAGTTTAATTAGCAAACCTTCCCTCCACAAAGTGTCATAAGCCTTTTCAATGTCAAAGAAGACAGCAATCATGTACTCTTTCATTACAAAAGCTTTTTTAACTTCATTTTCAAACAATACTAAAGCATCTGCTGTAGACCTACTTTTCCTAAAACCACTTTGAAATGTTGATGACAATTCCCTTTTCTCTAAAATGTAATTCATTCACCTCACAATCATTTTTTCCATTACTTTGCATAATGTAGAGGTAAGAGCGATGGGTTTATAACTACTAGATTTTGTTATATCTTTCCCAGGCTTAGGGAGCACAATTGCCGTTTTCCATTGCTTAGGAAGGATACCCTCATTCCATATATAATTATATAAGTCCAATAATGCTTCTAATGCTTTTGGTGATAATTTCTTTAAGATTCTATAACTTATCATATCTTTTCCTGGTGTGGTACTCTTTGAGTTATTAATTGCTGTTTTTAATTCAAAATAACTAAACTCGTCATCCAAAATACTATTAAAATCTTGCTTTTTCTTGCAAGCATCTCCATAGATATTCTTAAAGGAGTCATAATGTTGTTTTAACTTTGGTACCCAATGCTCTATTATAGTCTTTCAGGCACTTCTAAAAAAGAAAAGTGGAAAAAAAATCACCACAGAGCCCCTCAGACCCTTATTTCTAAAGGCATTATTGTCTCGCGAGATCTGATGCGATGTTTTGGCTGTCGTGGACGGTCATTATAATAATGCAAATGAGGGGCGCGTTGATTGGTTGCAGGAAGGAGGGGGGTTGACACCGCAGGTAACTTCAGCATCATTACAAACTGACATGGCGCAAGTTGTCAGAACCCGACCCGGCCGCGACATATGGGATTCAACCATACATGTTTGAGCCGGACTCTGAACCAGAGCTGGAAAGGGAAGATGTAGAGTTGTTGGATGCACGTCTACATCAAGATGTCTCTGAATGGTAAAGACAATCATTTTGACTGAGACATACATTAACATCAGTTCGAGCAAAAACGTGTGTTGCTATTTTCTCCCACATAAATTTACCTTTTATTTAATGTAGATTACATTAACGGAGATGTAGTTTTTTTTTTTTTATCAGCTTACAGTGGTTTTGAGATTTTTACTATCATGTGGTGTTTTTGCCTTGTTTCACGTTGTGGTTATTTAGACATTCAATATGTTTCTTCTTTAGACATGCAACGTGATGTTATACTTGCATTTAAACAATTTTAGCCACTGAGCATGGACTCCTGTACCGTCACTACTGTAGCTGATAGTGTAAAACAAAGTCGAAAGATGTGGCTAGCATTCGTAGAGTCCATTCCCCGTGTTTACCTCGAAGGTAACGTTACATACAATAGCCGCATTAGCTGTTAGCTGCTATTTGTTAACCACAGTAGAGCAATAAAAACACAGTCTTACCTTTTCAATTTCTGGCAAGTCCCTGATGGTTGGGATGGCACCTTTTCCCAAACGGAGCTTCGAGGCCAAGTTCGCCTGATATTGCCCCAAATTTGTAAATGATTCCGGTGTAAAATGTTTAGCACACACACCTAACGATACGCCACTTGAAAGAGTTGTTGGGACAGCGTCATTAAAAATGAATTTCCTCCACTGTTCCCTGATAGTTTCGTCCGTTTTTGGTAGATAAAACACATTTGCATGTTGTTTGTGGCAGTCACCCACAGAGCATCTCAGGTGTAGGCTACACTCGGTTTCTCCATCTTTCTCGAGTCGACTAAACTGAATCTGAGGGGGAGAGGGGCGGGCTTCCCGCGGCATAGGTTTGCGGTGTCCATATTTGGTATATCCTCCCCCGTCTTGACGTCAAGAGGGGGAAGAAATCAAAATCTCGTTTTTTCGTGCGCGTGCACGTGGCCTATTTTACAAACCCTGAGGTAAACAAACGCTTCACTTTTAAATATCGGCTTCCCGGCCAGTGTATAATCATTATGCAATCATAACATACATTGATTCTCGTGGAAAAGTGAAATTTCTACATTATGACTCCTTTAATTTGTTGTCGTCTTGTTAAAAATGTATCATCTAAATTTTCAATGCTATGAGCTTTAGCAAATGTTTGAGCCAACATAGTAGCCCTATCTTTATCTGTGATAGCTACCTTCCCATTTTCCTCCATTACAGGTATTTTTTTCAAATCTTTTTAATCATACGCCAGACTGCATTTATTTCTATTTCCCTCCCTATTGTATCGCAAAAGTTTTGCCATGCTGTCCTTTTTGTACTTTTAATAATCTTTTTAACATAAGCCCTTTTTCTTTGATAATCTATGACTGCTTCTGTGGTGAGTGTTCTTTTTAAAAACTGAAATGCTTTATTCCTTTCTCTGATTGCTGCCGAGCACTCCTCTGACCACCATGGCACATTCTTTCTTGTACTTATACCACTTGATAGTGGGATAGACTGAGAGGCTACAAAATAAATGCCTTTATTATTGCCTTTATTATATCTGTCATCAACACTACCCTCTACTGACAGATTTTTGAATTGTTCTTCACATAACATTTGAAGTTTTCCCCAATCTGCTTTCTTATATATCCATCTTACACCATAATTACATTTTTTGTAGTTGTATCTTATTTTGAATTACATGTCACTGGAAAATGATCACTTCCTATATTATCCTTAGATACTGACCATATACATTTGCCAGCTAATGATGCTGAAACTATTGTGATATCCAAACATGACATTCAACCTCTTGCTATTGTAGCAGTAGGCATTAGCTCCGCCTATTAATGCTCGGCTGGATGGTGATTTAGCTCTAGTTATGGTGACTATAAATGCGGTTGGTGTACGTTACCTGTGAGGGCATTACACGTGACGTCATGTCGTTGTTGTTCCGGCACGGTGTGCAAGAGCTGGAGAGGTAAGAGCTGCCGGTTAGCGACTCTGTTGCAAATGATTCCTGTGGCACTGGGTAATATAGACTTCTTTGTTATAGTGGACAGGGGAACTAATCGGCGTACACTCGGCGGCGCTCGTTGTTGTGCGAACTTCTAGAAACACGGATGAGTTTCGTGGTTCTTTAATGACGTGCTGTTCAGGTATGTTTTCAACCTTTTATATTTAATGCCTTAGTCCAACTCAAGTCCGCTTGGTGAGTTTCCTCTGTTTTAATCCAGGTGTGTTTCATATGCCTGTTTAAGGTTATGGTGGGCTGTCGTTGTCATTGTCGTTCACTGGACGTTTTAATCAACAGTCCGGTTCAACATAAACTGCTGAGCGACCACAAACTTACTACGTGCTGCTCTGCTGTGTAGCCTTACTGACTAGCGTCATTGCGACGTCTTCGACCTCAACGGCACCATTAACGTTAACTTTTCTCTTTCATTCCATGAGAATTGGTGTGGATGTTTTTATTGCCTGGGATTTGATATTGGGTACTCAGAATGTAAGGAGCTGTATTTAAAGTGACTCTTGATGCTCATTATTCTTAGTCATCACTGTTCATTGTTTTAATTTAAGTTTCTTTTTTTGGTTTATTTATTATTATGTGAATGGTTGTTTTGTTTAATTCTTTCTTTTTGGCTCAAGTGCTGTCTTTGTGGCCCGGTACGAGTGAAACAAACACCTGGTCTGTATTTTCCGGATGCTGTCTAGGATATCCGGTTATCCAATTGTTCTCAGAGTACCCTGATTTAAATGGTGAACGTGTAAAATTCAACAATGTTGTGAGGTGACGATCATCTGGAATGTATTTGTCTATGATGAGAATGCTTGTTATCATACTGGTTTGAGACGAACATTGTTCATTTGGGTCAAATAATTGTTTTTGTGTATTTCTTGTTTTTTTTTCCTTTTTGTTTTCTCTATTTTGTGGTGTATGAGTCTGATGTGTGTTTTTTATTGTAGGCCTGGGCGGCAAGGAAACTAAGGGCGGCAGCCTTTCTCATCTTGGTGGTGGTATTTTGGAGTGATTGCTGTGCCACCTGGAGGTGTTTGACTGAGTGCAGTGTGAGTGCACGTGTGTTTGTGGTTTTCTTTGTTTCTTTTCTTTTAGGAGAATAGGGAGGCCCTTGAGTGGAGTAATTTGGCTGCCGTTCCCAATTTCCGTCGCCAGGAGTGTCCCATTTTGAATTTCCTTTTTCTGATTATTGTTTTTTTCTTTCCTTTTTTTATTGTTTGTATCATTTTAATCAATAAAGTGATTTTATTGTTTGTATCCTTCACCCATGTCTCATGCCTGACTCCAACCAATACGAGCCTGTGAGCCTTGTGTGCTCCTGATTTGTTTAGGGCGATTCCCTGGTAATAAGCCCCCAGGGTGGTGTAGTTGGTTTATTCATTTGGTGTCCCTGTTTCTGAGCCCATCGCCACACTATGTCTATTCTTGTTGGATTGCCATCATTTAAACATACTAAAGAGTTATCTTCCATGAAACTCTTCTATTATTTCTCCATTTTTATCTGTGCTCCTGCTACCCTAAATACAATTGTGAGCATTAAAATCACCACATATAATCATTTTCTTTGCCTTTTCTCCCATGGCACTTTTCAGGATATCTATTGTTAATTCTGAACATGGATTATAGAAATTTAACACTCTGATGTACCTATTAATTCTATACATATGCTCTCTGCATTACCTTCTTTATTTCTTTGTCTATACATCACATTTTCTTTTATGAATGTTGCACACCCTCCACCTCTACCATTAATCCTGTCCTTCCTTATTACCTCATAGCCGTTCATCTTAAAATCTAATGACTTGCATAACCATGTTTCCTGTATGCAAATGATATCAGGAGATTTATTCATATCTGCAATATACTTTTTAAACTCATGTCCATTAGCGATTAAGCTTCTGGCATTCCAATGAAGCAACAGGAAAGACATGATAATGTTATATATCATTACATTGAGATGCATCATAATTTGTTGTTATACTACCTTCTGTTCTCCCTTCTTTAGACTGTAGTATCTTGTGAACTTGCTCTGCTGATATACCGATGCAGTTCAAGAATTTGTTTGCACATTCTACCACAATTTTTATTTTATCAGATCTTCTTTCTACCTGCCCAGTGCCATTCACCACTGCACAGATAAATGCCACAAAATCAGTTTTGCTCATGTTAATGTTGTCATTTGAGTCATTTATCAAGGTCAGCTGTTCCATTGACTTGTCATTTTGAGAGGTTTGTTCCGGTTCAATATGTATTCTTGTATCGTCTACATGTTTCACTCTACGAGCTGCTTCTGCATGTGTTACATTTTGGGTGGATTTTACGAGCCTGTTGCTGTATTGGACATCCTGCATATGCAGCGCTGTGCTCTCCCCCACAGTTGCAACACTTGATCTCAGCTCCTTCCTGACACTTCCCGTATTCATGCTCCCCTCCACATTTTGCACAACGCATTTTCCCTTTGCAAACAGCAGCAGTATGTCCTATGCACTGACACTTATAACAAAGAAAATGAGGGGGTACATACTCCCGTACCACGTAACTAATGAAACCTAGCTTCACCTTGACTGGTAGATTGCGGTCTTCAAAATGTAACAGCACAGAAAGACTATCACACTTTTCATTATCTTTCCACATCGTCAATCTTCTAGCCAAAGCAACTTTGCCTCCAATCAAGTTTCCTTTTACTTCTTCCACAGTTACATTTAAGGGTACTGGTGAAATAACGCCAAGTTTCTTCACATCTATTCCAGCACAACTTATTTTACCACCAGCTAGTGTTTTCAGTTTTAGAATCTTTGCTTTCTGATTTTCATCCTTACACTTAATCAAGACTCTTCCATTGCTCGGACATGTTGCCCCTTTCACTGATCCCACTTCTTTTTCTATCGCTTTTGATAGTTTAACAGGATGCATGTATTGCTCTGCTTGTTTGACAAATGTGATCATAACTTTTATTTCCTTTTCCTCACTGTTTCTCATCATCCTTTGCCCTGAATCCCTGGTTTTACTTGTACATAGTTTCTCATATTCAGACTCATCACCCATGTTACTTTTTTTTTTTCTTTTATTATATCGTACTTCTTGGAACTCCATATCTTGATTACCATCATCCGAAGAATCGTCCATTATGTCCACCTACTTCAACTCAAGAACCGTTCCTGTTTTGTCCTTTTAGAATCTATTAATTTGTCCTGACTTTTCCAGAAAACAAATCTCCCGCCGGCGTCACTCTGCCACCTTCGATCCGGAACTTCTCCCTATACGTTGCTAGCATTTCTCTGCCGACCTTCCACCCAGCACAGGACTGCAAACACAGGGAGAATAAATAGGGAGAACAAACAAAGCAGGTAACGAGGGAGGACAGGTGGGGCAAATGAATCAATAATCAGGTAACAAGATGGGATGGGCTAGACAATCACAGGAGAGCACATGGCACAAGGTAACACATGACAATCCATGTGCTCACACCAAACATGACAAAAACACAAGCACATGGCCAGCAAACACAATCACCAACCATGTGCTCACACAAAACAAGACATGAACAGGCAGCTAACGAGAACAGTCATAAGCCACGTGTTCACACAAAACAAGACAACATGAAAGCACGCAGCCAGTGATAAACACAATAAGCTGCATGCAACACAGCACAAGACAAAACATGACATGAAAGCACATGAAACAAGACACACAGACAAGACAAAACAGGAGTGTCAGGGCTCTGTCACAAAACCAAGAAATAGGCTAGACAGAAGTGACAGAACCCTGACACACACAGTGCCTTTAAAATTAAGATACCACAAGACATTTTTGTGGTAAAAAACAAAATATAAAAGAATATTAAGATATCTTTAATACTTACAGGTAGGATCTTTACTGTGTGCGTAAAGTGTGCGTGCGCCCGAAAGCCAAAAATGGCATACGCAAAAAAATATTCAGACTTATAAAACCGTTCGTACGCCAGAACCTGCGCAGAATTCACTTTAGAATTCCCAGTCAACGGAAGATTGTGCGCACATGCATCTCCTCCCCGAAATAACCATATGGAGCTTACAACGCCTAGTTTTACTATGCATATCCTCACCTGCATATCATTTGCATATGCATATTCATCCGTGTGATAACGTGTTTAACGGTACAAGACATTTGGAAAACATGAGATACGATGTGCCATCACATTACATTGATAAAAATTATTTAGTAGCCTATATCTTGCCTTTTTTTGAATAAATAAATCAAATAGTAGGCTATAAAATAGGCTACATTTCAGAGAAAGATTTTCTCAATCTTTTCCACTGACCAAATAGTATTTTTAATTGATTTATATTTTAATGGAAACAGATAGGGCTTGTTGTGCATTATTTGCACGAAAATATTTTCTCAGACAATCTGCTATTATCATGATAAGCAATTATCTCTGTAGCTAAAACATTAAAACACAGCACGCCACAGGAAAAGTGTTCAAATGCATCGCATCCACTACAAATATTTCTATTTATGGAATATATAAAATGATGTAACTTCTCAGAAATGATTTCATGTAATTTAGGTGTTTAACTCCACTAATGAGGATGGCATATTTAATCTAAATGTTTATATCAGAAGTAAAACATAGTTTAAATCATTATTTTATTTATTTAAACTGTTATTGTGAACATGCACTGTATTTATGATTAGGACTCATAATGAAGGTTTTTATACCTTCATCTGCCGTTATGCCGTCAGTTTCACTAAACGGCCCAACGCGTGGACATTTAAAAAGGGATGGATATTTGCTTCAAGTGATAGACTTGGTGAGTGAAATTATATTTGCATTATCTTTCTGTATAAATATAATTTTCTTAAAATTTTCTGTCCAAAAGTGACCACAAAGACATTTAACTCCACCTCACCATCAGTGTTGCCAAACTGCTCCGTCTCCAAAATGTTCGTACGCATGGGTCAGAGTTTGCGTGCAGGTAAGCAAATTTTCCCGTCAAGTTTGTTTTTATAAATCACTTATAAAACTTATAAAACGTATGCGTTGGAAGTGGCGTACGCCTCTTTCAGGGCCGGTTTTGTACGTACGCAACGGTTATAAATGAGGCCCCAGGTGCTCACGTGTGGTTTGAGGTTGATAGCAGCTTCTTAATGGGGACGCCCTCACCATACTTCAGCAAAGGATTGTATTGTATTGTAAGTATTCGGGAAGGGAATTACCTCGAGATACTGCAGTGTATTATTTTATTATATTAACAAATGGAAGTTTACATTTACATTTACTGTAAATGTATTCATTTAGCAGACGCTTTTATCCAAAGCACCTTACAAATGAGAACAACAGAAGCAGTTAAACTAACAATAGGACAACAATATGCAAGTGCTATGACCCTTCCAGTTTAATCTAACGCAGTACCAGGTGGGTTTAAAAAAAAAAAAAATTTTTTATAAAGTTAATATATAAAGAATAGAAGAGAAAGTGTTAGTATTAATGGATCAAGTGTTGCCGAAAAAGATCAGCCGTTTCTTGAAAATGGCTGCGGACTCAGCAGCTCTGGTTGAGTTAGACAGGTCATTCCACCAGCAGGGAACTGTCAAGGTAAAGGTCAGAGAAAGAGATTTTGTGCCTCTTTGAAATGGCACCACAAGACGGCGTTCACTTGCAGAATGCAAGTTTCTGGATGGCACGTAAGTCTGAAATAATGAGTTTAGGTAGGAGGGAGCAGAGCCAATGGCTGTTCTGTAGGCAAACGTCAGTTACTTGAATTTGATGCGAGCGGCATTTGGCAACCAGTGCAATTTTGTGAGGAGAGGAGTGACGTGTGCTCTCTTCGGCTCGCGAAAGACCACTCTAGCTGCAGAATTTTGGATCAGTTGCAGAGGTTTAATAGTGCAAGCTGGAAGACCTGCCAGGAGAGCATTACAATAGTCCAGTCTGGATAGCAGCTGTGCTTGGACAAGGAGTTGTGTAGGATGCTCTGATAGGAAGGGCCTGGTCCTCCTGATGTTGTATAAGGCGAATCTGCAGGATCGGGCAGTTCTAGCAATGTGGTCTGTAAAGTTCAATTGATCATCAATCACAACTCCAAGGTTCCTGGCTGACCTTGATGGAGTTATGGATGACGAACCTAGCTGAATGGTGAAGTGTGGTGTAGTGTTGGGTTGGCCGGGACCACAAGCAGCTCGTCTTTGCAAGGTTTAGTTGAAGGTGGTGGTCCTTCATCCAGCCAGAAATGTCTGTCACGTAGGCTGAGATACGAGCAGCTACCGTCGGATCATCAGGCTGGAATGAGAGGTAGAGTTGTACGTCATCAGCGTAGCAGTGATAGGAAAAGACATGATTCTGAATCACAGATCCTAGTGATGTCATGTAGATGGAGGTGAGATGTAGTCCAAGCACTGAGCCCTGAGGCACCCCAGTAGCTAGCTAGTTGAGTGTCCGCTTTTGAAGCCAGACTGGTTGTTGTCCAGGAGGTTGTTCTGCGTAAGAAAGGAAGAGATCTGGTTGAAAACAACTCGTTCAAGTGCCTTCGTGACTAATGGAAGAAGGGATACCGGTCTGTAATTTTCCAGATGTGCTGGATTTAGAGTGGGTTTCTTAAACAGTGGGGTTACCTGAGCCTGTAAATACTGTAGGAGTACCCGTATGAAGAGAGGTGTTTATGATGTGCGTAAGGCTGGGCACAACTGAGGAAGAAATGGTTTGAAGTAGATTAGTGGGAAAAGGATCAAGCGGACAGGTAGTAGGGTGATTGGAAAGGAGGAGTTTGGAGACTTCAGCCTCTGAAAGCAGAGAGAAGGAGGGTATAATGTGTGTGTCAGCTGGTAAGATGTGTGTTTCAGTTTGTAGTTTGGTAATTTGGCCGCTGATGGTTGTTTTGTTTATGAAGAATGTGGCAAAATCGTCCGCTGTTAGGGTTGATGAAGAAGGAGGAGGAGGAGGAGGGTTGAGAAGGGACGAGAAGGTTTTGAAAAGCATGCGAGAGTCAGAAGAATTGTTAATTTTGTTGTGATAGTAAGTCATTTTAGCAGTAGAGATATTAGCAGAGAAGGAAGAGAGGAGGGATTGATAAAGACCAAGGTCAGTAGGATCTTTCGATTTGTGCCACTTCCTCTCTGCACCCCTGAGTTTAGAACGATGTTCACGGAGAACATCAGATAACCAGGGGGCAGAGGGTGTGGCGCGGGCTGGCCTGGAGGAAAGGGGGCAGTAGTTGTCCAAGCAGGAGGTTAAAGTGGAGAAAAGAGTATCGGTTGCACTGTTAGTATCTAATGTTGAGAGCTGATCAGGTGGAGGAAGTGTGGATGAGACCAAAGAGGATAGGCGAGAGGGTGAGAGTGAGAAAGTTTAGCCGAAAGGTGACCTGTGGAGGAGTGTGTGTTGTGTTCTGAGGCAGGTTGATGTTGAGAGTGAGGAGGAAGTGATCTGAGGTGTGCAGCGGAGTGACTACTGTATGGTCAGCGGAGCAGTGGCGTGTATAAATAAGGTCCAATTTATTACCTGATTTGTGAGTAGCCGCAGTAGATACTAGTTTGAGGTTGAATGAGGCAAGCAGAGTGTGGAAATCAGCAGCCTGAGGCTTTTCTAGGTGAATGTTGAAGTCTCCAAGAACTATGAGAGGAGTACCATCCTCCGGGAAGGATGAGAGTAGCACATCAAGCTCCTCCAAGAAACTGCCAAGTTGACCTGGTGGACAATAAACAACTACAAAATGGATCTTAATAGGCCTAGTGATGGTAATTGAATGTGATTCAAATGAGCTGTTTTCACACAGAGGTGGTAAAGGATTACATTTCCAATTGTTTGAGATGAGAAGACCAGTACCTCCACCCCGTCCGGTCAGACGAGGGGTGTAGACGAGGGGTGTAGTCAGACGAGGGGTGAAGTTGTTTGAATTGTCCATGGTGAAGAAGTCAGAATAGTAGGTTGTATTCGTATTGAGAATTTCCACAACAATATACATCCATTACATTTAATATTTTGGCTTTCATCACTATTTATTTTGTCTTTCTTCAGAAAAAAATATTAACAAATTCCAAAAATTTGAGGCAGGGAAGTTTCCGAAATTTGGTTGAGTTGACATGTAATGACCCATTGTTGTGAGTTATCAAATAGTCACATTTACAGTTAGGCTAAAGTTTGCTATCATTATAGTTCTCATTGGATAATTTTAGGATACCCCATTAGAAATATAAGAGGACAAATACAATAAAAAATGTTGTGTTATAAAAACAGTGACATTGTTTAAACAGTAATCGATTTTCTCATTACCTCATTATTTACTAAAATGGTGAATGTTTAGGTGATCTATGTTTTACACTGAGTAAATACAAACACTGCCTAGTGCCTATGAGTCTGGTTTGGAGCTAATGGATTACTCTGGAAGAGACATGCAAACACACCCTTTTAGACTACTTAAACTTGACACCTGTTGTATTACAAATGTATTAAATGTTTAATTTAGGTTCCAATACAATAGTATATAAACTATGAAAGCTCTGTACCTTGTGTTTTACATTGAGGCATAGATGATTAAATTAAAAAAAGATTAAGTCAAGCAAGTGTTGTATTACATATTTATTAAATGTTTAATTTAGTTTTTCCACTGCAATAGTATATAAACTGATAAAGTTTAGTAGACTGATTTCAGATGATTATTGAGTCTCCAGCAAGAGTCTCCTTTCCTGCCAGACCTGTTTTCTCTATTGTGTTTTAAATGAGTCAGATCACTGAGATTCTCACCTTTCGGAGCCCAGACGTTGAATCGTTAGGTTGATTGACTTTCACCTTTTGTCTTTAATGGCTCTGGGATGGCTCTTGGAATTGGAGTTCCTGGCCAGTATCAGCATGTGAATAGTTATGCTGATTCAATTAGACTGGTAGTGCTCTCAGAGTAGGGTGTGTTCCCACTTCATTTGCATGCTTTATTCAGAGTTTCCGCCTCTATGTAATCCCTCCCCCTTGGAATGTATATAACTACAATGTATAATGTTTTAGTTAGACTTTGGTGACTGCAGCTACCGACAGCTCGTGATCTCAATAAAGAATCCTGCTGAAGAAACAACCAAGTCTCCTGGTCTCTGCTTTGACGAAGGAAACGTTTCCAACAACACCAAATAGGCTACATGCCATTACCAGGGTGAGTTTTAAGAAGTCTAGTGGTCTTTCCAGAATGGATGTTTTAGCAGGTCCCCAAAAGAGAGAAAATGGCTGGTACTTGTCTCTTATGGCACCAAACACAAAGGGACCGAAGTTTGCATGGCTTGATCCATCAAGACTCTATTGCAATTCACAGGTAAACAATCCCTTGTGTTGTATGCAAAACGTATAGTGTACAATGTACTTTATTGAATAACCTAGCTTTGAAACTTTGTATCTTGAAGTCTGGAAGGTAAAGTAAGCATTGCTAGAATGTGATTGACGACCATGGGCTTTATTGTTTAAAGTCTCTGATCTCTGTTTTCTGTTACTCCTGGCTGATCCAGGCACTTTCAGATTGTGTAAAAGATCTTCTAAAACCATTCAAGAATGAGACCATTGACCTTGTGGCTGGAATAGATGCCATGGGCTTCATCCTCGGTATAAAATTTTCACTTTTGTAGCTGGTGTGGGGTAAGACAGTCTGAACTTGATAGATTATATTTTTTAGCTCAGTTCACATGTTCCAGGAAAAGTAAATATAACTCCTGGGCAAATAGGCTAAATATAGAGTGGGATATACTCCACTGCCTGATTTAATGAAATGTATATACTATCTAATCACTAGTTTGAGATGAACGAATAACAGGTTTCTTTTATTTTTTACTCTCTTCTCCAATTTCAGGGTCAGCTGTGGCCATGACTTTAGGAAAAGGATTTTTGGCCATTCGAAAAGCAGGACACTTGTGTGTTGAAACTTGCACTCAGGACTACAGCGACTACTCTGGACAAGAGAAATGCATGGAAGTTCGTGCTGATGTGTTAAAGCCAGGTACTGATGTACATAAACTCATATATGTCACTATAATGCCACTCTTTAAAAAATAAAGATTCCAAAAGGTTGTTTTTTTTCAGCAATGCCAAGGAAGAACCAAGTTCCTCAAAGAACCTTTGGTGAACAGTTCTTAAAAGAGCCATTTTCTTAGTTTGAAGAACATTATAATAATCTAAAGAACCTTTTTCTACTATAAAGGTTCTTCATGGAACCATCAATGCCAATAAAGACCTTTACTTTCAAGACTGGTTGATAATGGAAACAGAAAAATCTAATTAGTTATATTTTTAAATATAATGTTTGCAGTGTTTTATAAATTATTGATCAGCTCTGCTGTCCTATTTTACTATATAATTCCATTGTACTACATAATGACTGCAGAACTGTGTATTCAACCATTTTTTCCATCAATGACATCTAGTTCTAACAGCAAAATGGGGAATTCTGAGATGTGTTATGATGTGCTTCAGGTCTGAGATGTGTTATGATGTACTTCAGGTCTACGGGTTCTTATAGTAGACCAGTGGATTGAGACTGGAGGAACTATGAAAGCAGCTATCAAACTGGTGGAGAATCAAGGAGCTACCGTTGTAGGTAAGCATAAAACACCTAATACAAATGTTTTGAGACATGGTAAACATATCCACTGACCCTCTCCACCCAAAACCGTTATATCTTTCTTTGATATTGATTCTCCCCTTTAGGACACTATCAAAATAAAGAGTTTATTGACATTCTTGTGCCATTAGCTGCTGTATGCAAGATACAACACAAAGGACTTGAACAGCTGCTTTCTGTGAGAGGGTGTAATGGCTCCCGCTGTCGAATGAATAGCTATTAGGATCACTTCAGTAGTCTTGATTAACTTGCTAAAATGAGTGCTATTCTTTCTCTATTCTTTGTAGGCATTGCTGCTGTGGCCATTGAAAACAGCGAGGGAGGAACGTGGCTAAAGGAAAACTATAAATATTCCCACTGCATTCCAAATGAGCTGCAATCTCAGATAGACAGTCAATGCTTGGAGTCTTTAAAAACTTAAGTGGTTAAATACTTAAATCAGTGAAATATAGACATTCATGTAAAAATGTGAAATACCAAAGGGGAATCAGCCCTTGAATCATTTGGAAAAAATATGTGATATGTCAGATATTATTCAGAGGTTGTGCATTTGTGTGTATGGAGATGTATGGATCAATTGAGGACTGATCTTTCTAATCTTAAATGGATTTGATCCAGTACACATTTCGTGTTTTAAGCATTCAGTCATATTGGTCATTATAAACAGTCTGACTTCTCTAATTGTTACACAGAATTACCAATAGAGGTCCCTATCAGATTGTAACTCAGATTTCTAACTATTACTAACTTGAAAATAGAACAAATCTTTTAAAAATTTGATGTAAATGAAACATTGATTATACAGTATTAATACAGGGATTTTGCAGGTTTTATAAAGATGAATTTAAGAATTTTTAAAGTCATTTGTAAAAATGGAAAAAAAGATTCTAAAATAGAATAAATTGAAGGGAAAACAATACGTCGATATGTTGCCTAAATGTAAATGTCAAAGGAGAAACGCAATGAGTAAAAAGCATAAACTCGCTCAATTTTGTTACATTTTTCCAGACTTAATTTTGCATTTGTATCTCAAGTACATGAATCTTGATTTAAAGATGTTTAGATATTTGTATGGGAAACAGGACATAAATACTGAGGAAGATTTTTTTTTTTTTTTTGCCAAGCATGCAACATTGATTTATATGGAATTACTTTTGTGCCAATAATAATGAATGTAACTTTTCAAGAAACTAATGAAAATAGAAATTGTAACTGAATAAAATATCTTTGAAACTGAAAAAAATAAAATAAAAAAAAATCGCAGGCAAATTTTTTGGCTTCCTTTTTAATACACTGCATGGTTTGCTAACTAATTCTCATATTTCTATCGCTGATCTGAACTTACAAATGCGCTTCCAGAGTTTTCATTTACGCTTCTGAAGTTTTCGTTCGCCGTTCTGACACATTTCTCTCATGGGGGCGGGGCTAGTAGCAGTGTGTTCTCATTGGCTACTAAGTTTTTGATTGACAGCTTCTTCACCTGGAAGTGAAGACGTCAGTGGTGTTTTTTTGTGTGGATGTGAGCATCTGTAATCGCAGCTTTCTATTTCATTTTAGTGATATTAAGGTTATATCTGTATTTCTATATTGTTGAGATTATTTCTTATAGAAGGAATAGTAGCCTACAGACGAATGATATCATTATCATTAGTCATCGTCGCTATCAGGGGCCTGTTTCAGAAAGGAGGTTAAGTGAAAACTCTGAGTATGTTAACCCTGAAATGAGGGAAACTCTGAGTTTTCTGTTTCAGAATGGGAGGTATGTTAAACCTGAGAAAGCAGAGTAAGTCAAGCCCGTTTCTGAAAGAGAGGTAACTTATACTCAGAGTCAGTTACCATGGTAACTTACTCTGTGAACCTAACCTGGTCGGGAGCAGGTTTTCTTCTGTAAACCCAGAGTTTCTATTGGTCTCCTCCCCTTTTTTAAAGAGGAAGTAGTGTTTAAACACCTCATTCATTCTTTCAGTACATTTTTATTAGTAAAATGTATCTTTTATTAATAAATTAAATATTGCTATTTTTACTGTTTTTTTTTTTTTGTAAATAAGATTAAGTCTATATAACTCCTTACCTGGCAATTGAAAATACAGTAGTAGATTAGAGTTACATACCGTAATGTAGTTGTAAACAAATTCTACAGAATTCAACTGGCATTTAATGAGAATCACTGAACTGTGTTGATCTGTGCAGCAGAAGTTGATGGACCCTCCTCCTGCTGTTCTTCCACACTCTTGGGGCAGAGGGAGAGATAAGAATACCCATTTATACTTAGATTTAAACTTTGATTCTATAGGCTACTCCACATAGATATGTGAAAAAATCTGAATGTGTAGATTGTTTGATGTGTAGACACTGTAGGCCTCTCTGTGGCAGCAGAAACTCTTTATCCCCATCGTCCTGTGAAGATGAGCATTTGGTCGAGTATAGCCTACACTTGATAACACTATTTGTCATAATGGTGTATTGAGTAGGTTACTTACAACTGCCTGGGGTTCTGTTGGCACAGGAGGCTCCAACAGACAGATATTACCATCAGAATCTGTTGGGACCAACAAAAACCCAAACCAAAGTAAAATAAATGGAAATATCAAAAATAGCCTATATAAAAAATGCTGCTGCACTGCTAGACACTGGATGCTATTTAGTTATTTATGTCAAATGTAAAGTCAGGTAGCCTACACCCATGATATGCTCAAGCCTTACTTGATTGAATTATGTTTTCATATTTAATTTTCAGCTGCTGCCATGTTCTTTTAATACCTGCAGGATTGCACCTACATGAAAATTAAAATTAGGCTGAATAACATACTGTTCTTTCACCTCTGATATTATAACAGTTGGGTAAGTTACTTGTATTACTAACTACAAATGACATCTTCAACAGTGTAATTAGATTAATGTCTACTTATTACTAATTATTAAATCCCATATCAACCTCAACCATTTCAACAATACAAGGAGAGACAAGAACCTGCACTTTTAATGCTTTCAAATAAACAATATTCAATTGCATGAATTATTCTTGAATTGACCAAAGTGTGTAGAGGGAGAAGGTTATATATTCCTTTTAAAAATGTATGTTAAATATACAGAATTGTTCTATAGTCTAATGCAATTACATAAGATTTTACTTTAAATTACAGAAGAATTAAGAGTAATCCCTTTAATTAAATTGCAGTATTTAGATTACTTGGTAATTAATTACACCCAACACTGTATAACTAATTAAAATGTAAAGGTGAGAAAATGCAGACCTCTTTTTGTCTGGCGCTGTTGCCATGGTGACTCATAATATCTGCGCTCCATTGATGATGGCTTTTTATAGTTGTGGTACACGCGCTTAACTCAGAGTAGGTCAACTCAGAGTTGATTGAACTAACCCATTTCAGCTGTTCTGTAACCGAAAACTCAGAGTTTCCCATCTCAGGGTAAGTCAACTCAGAGTTCAAGTTTTAACTCAGAGTTGGTTCTTCTTCTTCTTTATTGTTTATTGTTTATTGGCGGTTGGCAAACCAGCTTTTGGTGCATTTCCGCCACCTACTGGGATGGAGTGTGAATACCTAGGATGATGGATTGGAAAACTACTATCTAGTAAAAAAAAAAAAAACGTATTTGTTTAAACTTATATTCTGTGTATCAATCGTGTATTTCTCAAATATTTAAATAAAATAGGGTACACTTTTGGTTGTATCTGTGCACTCTGAAATAAATCTTTTATTGCTAGCTGAACTTTCAGTTCCTTTAGATCTTTCACAAGTTGAGCTCGTTCATCATTATATGCTTGACATTGAACAATCACATGCTCCACTGTTTCTGCCACCCCACAATGGATGCACCCATCTGTCTCACTTTTACCTAACATGTGTAAATAATAATTTAATCTGGTGTGCCCAATGCGTATCCTCGAAAAAATTGTATCATCTCTTCTGGATCCATATTTTCTCCTTTCACTCCCCACTGTATCCTGAATATTTCAGAGTTGGTTGAACCTCCTTTCTGAAACAGGCCCCAGGATACTGCCTAACTTACTCGTGGTAAGTCAGATTTTTTTTTATTTTTTTTTATTAATACTATAGCCTACTAATACTATTTATAATACAGTGCTTGCTTTTTTCAGGTGGAGAGGCATTTTAGAGCTCAGTGAGAGCCCATAACATTATACAGCTGTGTTGTCTTGATTTAACTTAGCCCAATCATTACAAGACTTGTTTATCTACATTCGGTTACAGTCTTCGATTAGATCATATTTCCCCCCAGCCACCCCCAAATAATTTAATAATTTAATAACAATAAAGCTATTTAAACCTGAATTTCTCAATTGCTGATTAATTTGCAATGCAGAGTTTTTGAAAGAGGAGAGACGCGACTTGACCACAGAACACGTCTCTTTTCATAATATGTAAACACTCAATTATTAAGTATCACCCTGGTCGCAATATTTATTCTGATTACTTTTGTGTGATAAAGATGACTGATAAAGCTATTATATGTAGCTAGTATGAGTAACAAAATGCTTTTTCTGTGTCCATATTTGACTAATAATAATGCAAAAAATTGCACTTCAAATGAACGTTTCTGAGAAAAATGTTTAATCTTTAATAGTCTTTAATAATAAATATATGTCCAAATTAAATTCTTACATGCAATTAATTATGATTGAAAACATCCAGCAACTAGGGAATACACAGCCATGGATATGTTTATATATAGGACTGTACAGCCATCTACTGGTTACACAACAGTATTACAGATGATAAATGCTGCATGACTCCGAGGTAAATATTTAGTACTGTAAAATCCCTTAAAACATTTATATAATTTGTTTGGAATAAATATTTTAAGTCTGCAACTTGTTACTGTATGTGGAACTTCAAAGCAATTTGTATTGTTAGATTATAATACATTTTCTCTCTCATTTTCCAGGGAGTGGAGCAACTTTTCCATTAACAAAAGTCTGATGCTGACACAGAGTGATGCTGATGGAGTGATAGTACCAGAGATCCACTGTCCCTATCAGACAATAATCTTACTTTGTTCAGACACATCACCTTTGAATGACTGGGATATTGATCTTCAGACACCTGGGGCCTGTTTCAGAAAGGAGGTTCAACCAACTCTGTGTTAAAACTTGAACTCTGAGTTGACTTACCCTGAGATGGGAAACTCTGAGTTTTCGGTTACAGAACAGCTGAAATGGGTTAGTTCAATCAACTCTGAGTTGACCTACTCTGAGTTAAGCGCGTGTACCACAACTATAAAAAGCCATCATCAATGGAGCGCAGATATTATGAGTCACCATGGCAACAGCGCCAGACAAAAAGAGGTCTGCATATTTCTCACCAGCAGAACTGGATGAGCTTCTGCAAGCATATGGAGAGTATGAACATTATTATTATTTTTTAAATATCGGCTGCAGCAGCGAAGGACAGAGAGTTAGCTAGGGAGAAAATAGTTGCTCGAGTCAATACGTAAGTTTACATTTTAATTAGGCCTACTGTTATACAGTGATGGATGTAATTAATTACCAAGTAATTAAATACTGTAATTTAATTAAAGGGATTACTCTTAATTCTTCTCTAATTTAAAGTAAAATATGATATAATTGCATTAAACTATAGAAAAATTCTGTATATTTAACATACATTTTTAAAAGGAATATATAACCTTCTCCCTCTACACACTTTGGTCAATTCAAGAATAATTCATGCAATTGTATATTGTTTATTTGAAAGCATTAAAAGTGCAGGTTCTTGTCTCTCCTTGTATTGTTGAAATGGTTGAGGTTGACATGGTATTTTTATTAATAAGTAGACCAATGCTTTCTAAAAATGGTCATTATTACATTCATCTAATTACACTGTTGAAGATTTAAAAAAAAATGTAAGAGGTTTACATTTGTGTTATTTTTTTATATAGGCTATTTTTGATATTTCCATTTATTTTACTTTGGGTTGGGTTTTTTGTTTGTCCCAACAGATTCTGATGGTGATATCTGTCTTTTGGAGCCTCCTGTCCCAACAGAACCCCAGGCTGTCGTAAGTCGCCTTCTCAATACACCAGAAATTATGACAAATAGTGTTATAAAGTGTACTCAACTAAATGCTCATCTTCACAGGACGATGAGGATAAAGAGTTTCTGCTGCCACAGAGAGGCCTACAGAGGTAATGTTAATGTTATGTGTCTACATCAAACAATCTACACATTCAGATTTTTTTTACATTTTTATGTGGATTTTATGTGGATTGCACAGATGAACACAGTTCAGTGATTTTTCAGTAAATGCCACAGTTTAATTCTGTAGAATTATGTAACTCTAATCTACTACTGTATTTCAGTTGCCAGTTAATGAGTTATACTTCATCTAATAAAAAAAATAGAAGAAAAAAAAACCAGCAGTAAAAACAGCAATGAATAAATGTACCAAAAGAATGAATGAGGTGTTTAAACACCGCTTCCCCTTAAAAAAGGGGAGGAGACCGAAATAAACTCTGGGTTTACCGAAGAAAACCTGCTCCCGACCAGGTTAGGTTCACAGAGTAAGTTACCATGGTAACTGACTCTGAGTATAAGTTCCCTCTCTTTCAGAAACGGGCTTGACTTACTCTGCTTTCTCAGGTTTGACATTCCTCCCATTCTGAAACAGAAAACCCAGAGTTTCCCTCATTGTAGGGTTAACATACTCAGAGTTTTCACTTAACCTCCTTTCTGAAACAGGCCCCAGGACTGATCGATTTCTAGGTACGCTCTTTATGGAGAAGGTCAAATTGACCCTAATTAGATTCAATACAATTCCCCAAAAATCACACTATGAAAAACAACAAATATTCAGGTACAAACAGTAAACTTTTAATACTAACACGTGTCAAACATTACAAAAATATCATATCTGAACATATGATTTATGAAAATATTGTTTAACCATTTGTTCAACTGTTTTGTTTTGATAAAATTTTAACATAAACAGTATTCTAACTTTTATTTTGCATTTATTTATTTTTTTATTGCAACGTTTAATTTTTTTTGCATTTACATTTATGCTCAAATATTCTGAACAATTTAATATTGATGTATAATGAAATTAATGTTTACTTTTCCTAAGTTGGCTCATCTTGTGTTATGTAGACACTGAAGTTAATTCAGAAGCAACATTATATGCTGTGGACTCTTGAGATATCAAATCGTGTCGGACATGAAATGTTCTTTATAATGCATGCTGGGAGTCTTCCTCGCTGTTGTGGTGTAGATGTCCGTTCTACTTTCCACATCTTTCTCTCCATGCTTGATGTTGCTGTGATTGATGATTTCTCTCTGATGAGGCGGTGGATGTGGCAGCTTTTTCCTCTGAGTAATCCAGACCATTCGTTTTCTGTGTCTTCAACAACATTGTCCTCAATCTCTGAAGCATCCTCTAACTCTGAAACATCTTCATTTGTACCAGGATCACACTCCACAACCTGTGAAATAACTTATTTTACTGTTGATCTTCAGAAGCTCATTTTTCCTGCTGTCTGTCAAAGTCTCGTGCAACGCTGAGCAAAAGTGTGGGAAATATCTTCATTCTCATAAATATTTATTATAGGGGAGTGAGAAACAAAACATAACCAAAACATTCATCAAAGAAAGTTTTTTGGGGGGAGGCGGTCTGTGAAACTGCCCTTGAAAGTCCTACATAAAAGGTTTAGTTAAAAGCTTAGTATTTCAGATATCTTGAAAATAGAAATGACAGCTTATTTTTACTATCTGTGTTTTACAAAGATTGTAATTTATCTAGCAGTAATTTTCAATTAATTCTATAAAAAAAAAAAAAATCCCAATTAATTCTGAACACCGTGATGTAGCTTTTTCAAGAGTGTTTTGTCAGGGTTCGAGCTGAACTCAGCAATAGTCTCTATGCACGATCGCTTCCGCGTTTGGTCTCAGCGCGCCCAGTTACATCCGCTGCATGCATCCATTCGGTGGCGATAATGGGAAATTACACACGCTGTTTACAAGAACTTCCAGCGGTTAACGTGGATGATGTTAACAATATTGTGAGGCAGTTAGCTGTCACACCTAAGAGTAAGAAAGAAGAAAATTATATATAGAAATCGCTAATAATATAAAGGAATCGGTTTCTAAAATCGTTGTCTTCGTTTCTGAGAAATTTTATTTTATGAAGGTTTTGCCGCTAGTAGCCTATAGGTATTCATCAACTGATACTCTTGTGGTCTGAGTTTGGAGAAGGTGTATAGCTTCTCAGTCTTGCTTTGATCGTGTGACTGACCTCTCTAATTTGATTGGAATGACATCAGCGGGCCAAAGCCTTTCCACATTTTGGAGCAACTCTGCCTGTGAAGGGCTAAAAGTGGCATGTAAACACTGCTGAGTGTTAAGCGTTACCTCCAGTACTCGCGCCGGACCTTGCAGAGCCCATCCCAGTCGTGTCTTAACAGCTGCTGGCCCCCCTGGTGGGCCAAGGCGAACTGGCTCTATTGTGGTAATAAGATGAGGATGGTCAGCTCCAATCAACAGCAATGGACGAGCCTTATGAACGGGCTCGTCCGGGATTTGAACCCAGGACCTCTCGCACCCTAAGCGAGAATCATACCCCTAGACCAACGAGCCAACACAGATGCCCCTCCTGCCGCTGCCCGCTTGCACGGCTTAAAGTGCAATATTTGAATTAAATCTTCCACCAAATGGTAGCCAGTGCAAAGTTGCCAGCACAGAGGAAATACGGTCTCTTTTCTTTGTGGCCATTGGAAATCGGGCTGCAGCACCCGCACGGATGCTAGGGATCGCTCCTCGACTTTGTCCCTGAGAGCGATGGACTCCTGCTCTCCGTCGTCAAGGGGAATTAGCTCAAATGGTAGAGCGCTCGCTTAGCATGCGAGAGGTAGCGGGATCGATGCCCGCATTCTCCATGTGGTGTAACTGCCTAGATGAGCCTTTTGAGGCTCACTGCTGCCGAAAAGTTTTTTTCCGAGGCGGGCCTGCGCACATTCCCGGCAAAAGCAGGTCCCACCCACCGAGTTTTGAACTCGGATCGCTGGATTCAGAGTCCAGAGTGCTAACCACTACACCATGGAACCTTGGCGTGACTCGCAGCAGAGAGTTAAGTCATTCAGCCTAGAAGCGCGATAGCAAGGAGCAAGTGAAGCCTTTGCTTTTTAAGCCCATGTTTCCCCGATTCCGACTCGGTTTGAGAGTGCCGATTTCACCGCCGCATCAGCAGTTGCGCATCCCCTCTGTTTTTTTCCCCCTCCCTTCCTTCCGCAAAAAAAGGTTCCACCGAGATTTGAACTCGGATCGCTGGATTCAAAGCCCAGAGTGCTAACCATTACACCATAGAACCAACACGCCCTGAGGCCTGGCCGTCTGAAAGGCAGAAAGCGATGAGGCTATGTGGAATCAGGTAGAAAGGAGGTGGAGTTTGGTCACTGGACCCCCTCGACCAAAAGGCACGGACAAGGCCCCTCTGCCGAAACCCGGGATCGAACCAGGGACCTTTAGATCTTCAGTGTAACGCTCTCCCAACTGAGCTATTTCGGCCAGGTCGGCAGGTGGTTTAGCCAGCAGAGATTTCTGGGAGACCGTCCGTCGCTTTCGAGAGGAGCGGAGCTGAAGGCCTGATTAGCTGAAGGTCCGAGAGAAAAACAGTGGCCCGTACGGGGATCGAACCCGCGACCTTGGCGACCTCCTGCTCTCCGTCGTCAAGGGGAATTAGCTCAAATGGTAGAGCGCTCGCTGCGCAAAAGAAGGGGCCCAATCTTTGCGCCCCCGCATGCAAGCGAAAAAGACGCAGAAAACGGGAATACGCGCACAAATTTGTATTGTTGTATACACAACAATATTTGGCCTATATTCCTGTGCGTTATGGAGGAGTTTAAGTTACATGTGAAACAAGTCACCCTCCACGGGCTGGGCTCGAACCCGTGTTCTGCGCGACTATAGTGTGTGATCAACTGCGCCTGCGCCTTCATTTGGTTATCTATGTGACATATCATTATATTGATTGATATGAACTGTGTATATTATTTTTAAAAAGCATATAACATGTTTATGGTTTAATAAAACAAATAAAAATGTTTCTTCAAATATGTGTTTTTTTGTGTGTGGGATTGATTGATATGATTTATCAGATTTATTTTAGGACACTTCAAATGTTTTATTAAAATGAATACACACAAATATTGAAATGACACTTCAAATGTAAAATGTTTTATTAAAATGAATACACACAAATACTGAAATAAGTACACACACATATAAATATATGTACATACACAAGACATTAATAAACAACAATAAACAACTAACAATGTAGAAATAGAATAGAACATTCTGTAATATAAATGAAACAAACAAGACATAATAGAAAGATGGAAAAAAAAGAACATTAACTGTATTTACACATAGATATGTATTTACAGGTATTTACAAACGATCTTTACTGGCATAGATGATGATGAGTAAACAAGTAAGAGTATTAGATTGGTTACAGTAGCTTCTGAGGTAAGTATAAAGGTTTTATTTACACTAATGGCTGTACAGGACCAGGTAGGTAAAAAGGTAAGAGTATTTACATTTTGACATCAATTGCAGCTGAGGTAAGTATCAAGATTTATTTACATGTTGTAACGAATACGACTCTGGGTAAATATGAATTAGCTCAAGAATATGGGGAATCTTGGTAATATTAATATTTATCATTTATCATATTATTTGTCATAATTCATAAGTCGCATGTACATTTATTTTATCAATTATCGAGATTACCTTGTTCTATAACTATCTGACCAACGTTTAATTCGTCCAGCGAAACAAATGTAAAATCATTACAGTCAAGAAGAGGTATTCACAAACTTCAAGAGAGTTTCATGTCCTGGCCACGGACACCCAACTTTCTGAGTTTATAAATTAAAACTACTGAATGTAGTCTAATATCGAGCTTGTAGCTTAAATAAGATCTTTGATTTCATTGACTTCATAAAAAGTGGGTTTTCAAACACAGAGACAGTTAAAAGTATAAATGGGTTTATTAATAAAATGGCACACGCTAGAGATTATAAGCTACAAATATAAACGTACGTAAAAATGCAAACAATAAACAAACAACATATAACCAAACAATAACATAAGTGATCAGAATGAAATGAAAGAAAGAAAGAAAGAAAGAAAGAAAGAAAGAAAGAAAGAAAGAAAGAAAGAAAGAAAGAAAAGAGAATAAAGAGAAGAGAAAAGCTAGTAATTATTACATACAGAAACCAAAGTTCGCGAGACAACCTGGAAAGCAGTTTTATCAGATAAGGTTACCGTCACTTGCACGTTTGTTCTCTGTTCGGCGCGATGCTGAAACTGGCAGGACAGCGCGGATGGTGTCCTGTTTCTGTTGCGTCTTCAGGTGCCGCGAAGTTTAAAGGCTCACTGGATGTAACATTACCGAGAAAGTTCGTCTTCCGTGCGGAAGAGGTTGCAAAGCTTGGTTGCAAAGACGGCAGGCTTTTACATGACGCGGGCCATGTGTCCCAGAGGCCGAGGCGAGGGCCTGTCCAACCGGAGCAGCGCTGCACGTGGAGAAAGAGGAGGAGGAGGTCAAGCGGGATCGATGAGAGAAGAGCGATCAGAGAGAAGAGAGTGAGAAGTGGGGGTCTCCTCCTTTTAACAGACATCTGTTTACGCCCTGTTTTGTGACAGAGCGAATCAGCTCTCCTGATTTGAAGCGGGAAACAGTTCTTTGTGTGAAGAAGAACACGCCCCCTTTTACCATATGTCTTATGAGGGAAAGGATTCATACTTAGAAATGTGATAGTTCCTGGAACAATTTAAGTATTATTGTACCTTGCAGTCAAGATTCGTCTCCGTGCGATGGAGAGGATTACATAGATATCCATTATGACAGGTAAAGATTGGGGAAACATAACGTTACATTTATATGCATAATTACACACAAATAAAGTTTGATTAAACACACAATAAAATTGTCAGTGTTTCCGTTATGGTAAGTGAAGACACCTGGGAAACAAAGGAATACGTATCAAACATTTGAAGGGTTTTCTCTGAAAAGTTCCCTGAAAAGTTCCATGTGTTGGAATGTTGGCTTGCAGGAACTGGATGAGATGCAGCTCTGGGTCATAAAGTTTATGACCAAATTACCAGACCGAACCAGGTCGAGTTACAAGACACTATTGAGGAACCTTCTTTCAGTGAACATTTAGAATTCAAGATTTTACTCTTAGCAACCCACACCTCTATTACACGTGCATATAGGAATGTCCACACATTATAAAAATAAAAGAAAAGATATTTCTCGTATTCTCAGTTATACACAAAAGGGTGTTTGTGTGTGTGTGCGGAATGTCATGAGGCTGTAAGGTTGGGGGATACGAGTCACATGGGTGCTGGTAAATTGGTCCTCGTGGGGCAATTATTAACCAGCGCTGTCTTCCTGAGGACAAAGACGATGTGTTCGCCATCGCATGATTCACTTAATCTGAAAAGCAGATGCCATTGTCGCTACAATGTTTACATATTTACAGTCAAGTATTTACAAGATTATTGTTATTATGGAGGTGGCTGTCCAGGGTTTTTCTGCTGGCGCTGTTCTACCAGCCACTCCTCTAAAGATTTGCCACCAGAGACACTGGGGCAAAACGTGGCACTGCCGAAGCGGCTGTGGCCGAACTCCTTAGTTTTGGGCTTGCCACACTTAGAGCATTTGTTATATACCACTTCACGGACATATTTCCTTTTGTGGGCTCCACTGGCCTCCTCTTCTGCCCTGCATCGCCTGTTCCTCTGAGTGAAGCGGGACACAGACACCGGGGCAGTGGGAGCAGGAGCCTCTGGCACGTCAGGAAACACTGGAGTTGGAGCCAGGAGAGGAGCAGCTGAAGGGCCCCTGATGTGGAGGGAGCCTCATCCAGCCTTTCCCGCAGAGCAGGAAGCTGTGAGCTGGCCACAGCAATGCGGTCTTCTGCAGCAAGGCCCTGGGTAAGGACAGTCACTTCCTGGGTGTTTTCCCTTCGATTAAACCTGCAATCAAAAAATGTATTCATTATAAATAACTGCTATCCCTTTCTTTCAAATGTCAATGTAAAACCATGCTTACCACTGAGTGAGAATCCTCTGATTCAGCACAAACAGCTGAAGTGACGTGGCCTCCATCAGAGTGTGGCAGTTCAGCACCAGGTCTCGGATGTGGTGGTAATCGTTGAGCACCTTAGTCCAACGAGGAAGACGGACTCCATGTTTCTTAGTTGGGGACTTGTGCAGTGCACACAGTTTGATGCACATGGCCTCGACTAAGCGACTGGTGCTGGGCCACTGAGCCGGCCCCCCAGGATGACCGATCAGGCACCTCTTCACACTTTCCACACCCGGTGTCACTCCTGTGTTTTTCTGAGCCTTGAAGCATCCGTGGGTCAGTTTGGGCTGGTGTCTGGGCTGATAGTGGATCCTCCTCTTGTCCCCATCAGGAAGAGCAGTCCACAGACGGATGACCTCTGTGACCTGCTGCTCGTCCAGGTAGAGTGCTTGACGGAGGGACACCAGGGGCCTGTACCATGAAGGTAGCTGAACAAACTCGGGGTTATAGGATTGGTTTTGAGTTGACAAATCCAAACCGTTGCGATCAGGCTTTATTGGTACCATGATGCAGCTCATCAACTTTCTTTGTCAACTCAGGCTTTGATCTTTAAGCTATGATTACTCCACGCGCGCGTGCACATAAAAGAGTGACGTCGACACTGAACAGCCAATCGCGGGTAGTAGAGCGAGAGCGTTATATTTTTCCGCGGAGGAGCAAGAGATAATTATTCAGAATTACGATGAATTTAAATATGTATTTCAAGCTCGAAACAATACGGTCTCTGTGCCAAAGCAAGAGAAGACTGTTGGAGAAAGATTGCTGATTGTTAATGTGTAAGTTAAACAAATACGTTCTATATTTATGTAAAATTATGTATATGTATGTGTAGCCTATATGTTTACTATACCCTATAGCCTATTTGTATAATATATAAAAAATGTACATGTATGTACTAAGAAAGATTAATATTCCTTGATTTTTAAATGCAACCCCAACTCCAAATGTTCTTGGCAGCAGATAAAGACAAAATATAAAAATAATAATTCAAAGTGGTGAGTATTTACCACAACCTTTTATTACTTCTGTGAACATTTGATCACAAACACTTGTTTGCAGCAAACAGAAATAAAGAGTTAAATTCAGAAAACCAGAATACTCTGTGGTGGAGGAGTTGGCTCTGAGTAGGCAATAAGGGACGGCCGATTATGGATGGGATTACAGGTGCTGTACAATCTGACCCTGGTGCTGGCTCCTTTAAGTAAGTAACACTGGGTACGTGTGCAATACATTACTACTTTTAAGTTGTAAATATGGCTGACTGTATGTTCTGCAGTAGAGAGAAATGTGTCCCTGTTGAAGCCAGCACACACACACACACAGTCTCCCACACAGAGGTCAGTATGCAGCAGACAGACCACCAGAAACATAACCTGCTTTACAACAGTTATGCTTTACATTGGCCTATTTTTATTTATTAGGATGGAGGAAATGAAGACACTCTGTCTGTGTGTTCTCAGACAGTTGCTGATGTGAATGCACTGGGCTTTTTATTATGGCAAACATTTGAATGTGTGGCATAAAAAAGGGACTGGCCCTTACACATCTCTTTTATTGTAGGATTTTTCACAACCTGCCCCAGAAACTGAGGCCTCTACCTCAATGGCCTTCAGAAGAAATGTATAAGGATTTAAAACCCTTGACATAAATTACAGTCAGTCCTGTGTTTGTAGGAAGTCAAGGAACTTTTTGTGATTTGATGAGCCTCCAGAAAACTTGTAATGATCATGTTTGTGGTGGAATTATGTTTCAGGTGGAAGCAGACTCAGTCAGGGCCCTGTACAAAAGGAGACTTGAACTAGACTGCACACTAAAGGAGACTTGAACTAGACTGCACACTAAAGGAGACTTGAACTAGACTGCACACTAAAGGAGACTTGAACTAGACTGTTCACTAGGAGCTGACTGTGAGCTGAGAAAAAAATAAAATGGAGATCAAACAGCTGAATAAAACTGATCTCAGTATGTGAACTTATTTAACCAAGTAACACTTTAGTATTAATATTTATTAATGCAACTTTCTCTTGCTCTCTTTCTCCCTCTCATCCCACAAAACCAATAAAGCAGTTTGAGACTTATCTGCAGTTTCATTGTGCTTTTATTAAGTGTAATATTGTATGGTGATTGCATCTACATCTGCACCAGCTGAGTGGTCAAGTGTGATCGGGTCAGTTTCATCGGGGAGAAGCTGGTTTTGTGGTGGTTCTCGCTCTGTTCTACTGGTGGCTATAATGTGCAGAATGGCACATGCATGCAGCCACTATCTCTGATGCCCGCTCTGGTGACTCTTAAGGGCTGAACACAGTTGAAACGTGCCTTTAGGATGCCAAAGGTCATCTCGATCTTCACTCTGGTTTTACTGAGGGCCACATTGAAGCGGTGCTGTGGCCCTGTCTGAGGTCAGGGGGTTATTGTGTAGGTTTTTCTATCTTAGTTCAAATTAACTGTTTTGTACTGTACCAAATTTAACTTGCTTTCCTCAAAGCGCTGACACAACACAGACTCATGGAAAATTCGTGAGTCAAGCACTGGAGCCAGGCCATTTAGCATCCAAACTTGTGATCATACGTTCATGACCACAAGTCATCAGCAGATGAAATGTTTAGTAGATCATTTTTATATCTGTTAATGTTACTAATTTAAAGATTCATCTCACAGAAAATAATCATCTCACAAATTCACATCTCTACCTGAAGTGATAGGATTTCCTATTAACATCTGCCTCATGTTCTCTTAGAGCAGTGGAGACTGGAGCAATAGACTATAGGGAATCCTATCATAAGATTAACAGAATAATAATAAAGATTTAAAATAATTCTTAACATGTATTATATTGTATAGTACATTTGTGAAATGTGCATTTTGAAGAAAAAAAAAAAAGTGTTCATGTGATGTCACCCTATCAATATATCTTACCGGCAATTTTATAAAAGCCCTCTTTTATGGACATAGTCGATAAATGTCCGGGGAACAATATTAATGAAACTATTCATGTACTCCTGCAGAGCAAGGACCACCTTGCGAATGGTTCGACAAACCGTGTTTTCCCCCAGCTTCTGTGCATCACCCACCGTGCAAGTATGTACCACTTGCAAAAAAACACAAACGCAATACCATTTGCGGTACAGTAATGAATTCGACGTGTTAAATTATTTATGTGCGGCTCAAGAAGTTCGCAAAGATAAGACATTCCTTCCGCGGAAAAGCTGTATCTTTCATACAAGTAACTATCAGGAAAGGCAAGGGGATTTTGTCAGGCTAAAAACTCTTTCTTTACAAAGTGCTCGTCTAACAATTTGCGCTGAGATGTCCACCGGATTTGGAAGAAAAGGTGAAGTCATTGCAACAAACACTTGGAATAAGTTACGTCACCTATATGTTTCTTTGCTCTCAGCTGATTGGTCAAACTTCAGTCTGAGATCTCGAATCCAGATCATAACCTGCCCCGGAGCAGGTTAGCCGTGCAGCGTAAGATACCATGGCAACGAACACCGATTTAAGCCGAGCTACTTTCATAGTACCTAAAACCCAGGGTTGGCGGAAACTAAGCTGAAACATAGCCGGCTAGCCACCTAATCCGGCTTCATGGTACAGGCCCCAGGTACTCAGCCAGATCCTGCACCTTATCCCAGCCCGCAACGCCATCGGGTCCAAGAACAGGAGCCTGCAGGGAATTATTACGATAACAATACACAGCATTTTAATGTCAGAGTGTAAAAGCAAATAGAAACTAATAATGAGCAGCTTACTTACAGGAGCCTGGTCTGCAACACTGGACCCAGTTGATGTTGCAGGAGCAGAGGCAGCACTTGGCTGGACAGAAGGCTGTGGAGGAGACTGCAGAGGAGGGTGAACAGGGCGCTGCAGAGGAGGGTGTAGAAGAGGCAGAGCAGGGCGCTGCTGAGGAGACTGCAGAGGAAGCTGGGCAGAGTGCAGAGGAGGCTGAGCAGGGCGCAGAGAAGGAGACTGCAGAGGAGGCTGAGCAGGGCGCTGCAGTCCTTGGCTGGATGTGGGTGGCTGTAGTGAGGATGGTCCTGGTGCAGAGGGACAGGGGTTGAAGGCCTGGGGGCCGCTGCTGTGGACTGGGGCAGTCTCAATGGGGTCATAGAGGACTGGCACTGTGAGGTCCTCAGGTTCCTCCTCAACGAAGCCTTCGTCCTGCACCACCTCATCATCCATCTGCTCCACCAGCCGATCCTCCTCTTCTGGGTTATCCATAACAGTCAGGAATTTCCCAGACTGACTGTACAGATACTCCATACCCAGAAGCTCCCCTGCAAAAGAACACACATACAAAGTACATTCACATTATTATAGCTGTAGTGGCTATTTGTCCATAACAAACTGAAACAAACAAACAATCAAACTTTTCAAAGTTTGATCGTTTGTAGGCTTGAAGCAGTTTAACAGATCAAAAAATGAAAATAATAAACAAGAAAATAATAAGCATAAATGCAAAATAAAGCAAATTCACTTAGCAAAAGAAAGCAAAGAAATTAGGCTATAAAGGCTCAAATTTAGCCTAAATTAAACAAAGTACAAATAACTCCAACAATAGTTTAAGTATTTGAAATAAAATATAAAAATGTACACTCAAACACTCATACACCTGTATAATGTATAATCTCACTAAATAATTCTCACCTGTGTAAGCCCCTGGAGGCTGGTAGCGCTCATCCAGGGACATCTTCAGCACTTTGCGGCTGAGCCGGTCCATTGCCTCCCTCTCAGCGCTGCTGTAGGTCCTCAGGTCAGTCTTTCCCCTCACTGCTTCATCCATCCGGTCCTGGTTCCAGCGCATCAGGCCTTCCAGGAGATAGGCCTGGAAATGCGCATCACTGGCACTGGTCCCTAGAGGTTAAATAAAGTCAAATATATGTAATCTATGTATTCAGAACGGCAAAACAGGTTATAAAAGTTTTTAGCAGGTTATAAAAGTTATAACCTACCTGGGATGAAGCGATTTAAATGGAGGTGGAAAGACTCCAAGGAGGTGGAGCCACGAGCACAGCGATAGCAGCTGAGCTCCACACCACCCTTCTTCACTGTGTCTGTCTTCTGGTACAGAGGGAAGCCCTCTGGGTCCTGAATACAGGCGATGTGCCTCTGCTGGTCTATCCAGACCTGTTGGATGCGCTCGTGGTCCAGCAGTGGTACACCCAGAGTGTCCCTCCCCTTCTCACTGTCCATCTCTTCAATGAGCGCCTTGATCCTCCTGGTGGTCTCCTCCACTCCTCTGGTCCGCTTGCGACAGTGCAGCGCCAACTCCTTCCTGGTGATCAGCTTATCCAGGGCCTTCTCTGAGACTGGACCAGCTCCTCTGGCCTGTAGCTCCCCCTGTTTGGCCAACCGAAGAGCAGCGACATCATCTGGATCCAGCTCAAAGATGCACCTGGAAAGCCGAGTCATGAAGGTGCCGTAGAGCTGATGAGCCTCCGTGATGACACCTGCTGCAAAGCGGCGCATGAAGTGCCAAATGTCTAGGCGCACTTGGAGCTCATCCCACTCTGTGAACATGGCTCTGACCTGTGACTGTCCGTGTGCGTGTGGGCTGCAGCAGTCTCTGTCCACATACACGACGGCGGGCAGTGCCACTCCCGCCTCCCTGTACCTCTTCATGAGACCCGCCGCCATGGGCCACAGTCCATGCCCCTCTGCCGCTGTGAGCACTGACACCAACACCTGGCCGTGCTCATTGCCAACATTAGATCACCAACCAGCAGTGTTGGCAGCAGCGCCGGCCAGTTTTTTGGCGACCTATGTATAAAAAACAGTAGAATAAACAATTGTAAGAAAAATGTAAGATAATAACAATTATTATTATTCAAACTTGACTTTTTATACCTTTTTGGTGGAGTACATCTTGAGGACAGAGCCAAAGGCCGAGGTTATTTTGGCCTTGACCTCAGGTAGCCTCGAGAGGACGTCCCTGGCGTAGAAAAGACTGGAGGCTCAGTGATGGAAGAGTCTGTGAAGGGCTCACAGACAGTGAGGTACTCCAGCGTCCGCTGTGACCACGCTGAGGTGTGCTGCTCCTGCAGCTTTTTGTGAAGCTGCGTGACACTGTTGCCCTGGGTCCTCTCCCGCATCATTATGACTACATGGTAGTCACACGAGTACCTACAGACAGTCAAATAATTCTGTTCAGTGCCACATCTTGTTATTTCAATGTTAATGTCAGTAAAGCAATGTATTTGATTTTATACAGTACAATAAATTACAGTGCATTGCTCTAAATATGAATGTGTTCTACCTGTATGTCAGAATGGTGGGGAATTTTCTGCGGTGTCCCATGTCGAGCTGTCCCAGGATGTGTTCAGACCAGGCTGGATACTTCTTCTTGCACCCTTTGCACTCCAGATACTCTGTGGCCATGTCATACCACCCGTCTATGTCCAGGACCTTGCGCACAGTGCGATAAAGGCCAGCAGCTGTCAGCTTGTGGTTATTGCAGGCTGGCTGGACACAGACAAGTGGAATGGACCACATCTTCAGCGGCATCCAGAGGAACAGAGGGCGGCAGAAGAAGATATCAGGAGAAGCAGGGGGCTGGGTGAAGACGGTCGGGGGCTGGGGAGGGTACCACCAGAAGTTGGGATGTGGCATCAGCTCAGGCTTCCCTGTTTTTGTGTTGGCCTTTAACAGAGTCTTCCTGATCCAGTCCTGCTGGAAAGATGGGAGTTGCTCATTCCAGTGGACAGGAAGCTCTGCAGGCGAATGGGACACCTGGCCAGGGGTCCACAATGCTGGAGGAGCAGGAGCAGGAGCAGGGGCAGGAGCACGAGCCGGGGCAGGAGCACGAGCCGGGGCAGGAGCAGGGCCTCTCGAGGCCGCAGTGGCTGGAGCGTAAAAAGACACAACATAATTATCTTATTGTTTTAGACTTTCACTGCATGACTTTCTCAGCTCTGCTGGACAGCTACTGCGATTACAAGGTTTAGTGCAAAGCATGTATGATTAGTAGACAGGCGACATGATGATGAAACGATGGAAGGAAGCAGTGAAAATCATTCTGTTTTTAACCCAAGCACCATTAGGACAAATACAAGAAGAAAAATGAGATGGGATCAGCCAAGTGTGAAGCAAAGCAGCCCAAACACTGTGAGCGCCTCTAACTACAACAGCCACTTATTCCAAGGGGAGTGGGGGACGTGTGAGATGACAAGAATGAGCTTTAGTCAGTGATTATGATAAAAAATGAAATAAAAACCTTTTACATACACCTTTAAATTCCCTTTTTGCTTTGAAGATGTTCACTCAAAGAGTGAATGTAGATTGACACCTGAGAAGTGCCATTCCTCTGTGTTGTAAAATAAAAGAATATGATATGTCATTTAAAAAATACTGTTGTCACAGAATTGTTTGTAAAATATTGTTTAAGATTTACATACCTTGAGGAAGTTGCTCCTCAGCTTGTGAGGCTGCAGTTGCCATCTCCTCGTCATCTTCCTCCTCAAAAAAATCCCTAGCAGCAGAGTCTGTAAAATAACATAAAACACTAAGCACATGTCACCAACACACTTGTATGCGTTAAGTGATACTCACCACATGTAAAGAGCCGTCTCCGGGCAGCGGACTCAGACGCAGGAGGGAAACGTGGTTGTTTACAAAACACGTACTTTCGTTAGACATATATACTGCATAATATATACTGTAATGATTTTAAAGCTTGCAAATCACTTACAGGGTTTGGCTGGAGACAAAATCTTTTGTGCCAGCTGTGAAGCAGATAAATGCTTCCCCCGCGCCAACAGGGCCTTCACATTGGTAGCCAGCAGTGGCCTGTTCTGAGTGGCAGCAGGTGGAGGAGGAACAGACACAGTGGCAGTGGGCACAGCAGCAGTGGGGGCAGATGCAGCGGGCACAGTGGTGGTGGGCACGTGGGCTGGAGCCTGCCTCTTCAGCACGTATGCTTTGAAAAGGGCCATGTTGGTGTTGGGCCTGGCCTTTGCCTTCTTCAGGTAGGTGATGAGAGCCTTGGCCTCCTTGCTTGGGTCCTCATACACCTCCTTCATTGACCTACCCTTAAAATCACCAAACTCCACCATCAGACATCCAGAGTCTCCCGTCCTCTGGGCCTCCTGCAGCATGGCCTGTTTTTTCTGATACACCTCCACAGCCTCGCCTACCTCCCTGATCTGCGAGGTGTATCTGAGGAACAGGTGTTTGTTGGCCGACAGCGGGTTGTCCCTCTCCTCCTCCCCCAAAATGCTGCTGACCAGATACACGGCATACCCCAGTGAGTTCTCCAGCAGCCACAGGAACCTCTGGCCCTGGTGTTTCCCAAACTGGATCTTGCAGTGAGCCAGAACCAGGAACTGGTCTCCAGGATTCCCTCCATTCTGCCTCACAAAGGCAGTGGCCTCAGCCAGGACCTCCTCCTTACACCTGGCCCTCCCTGCCACCACGATCTCACTCCTATTGGCCTCCTCAGTAGGCCCCATGAGGAGTCGACCCTCAGAGGTTTTTCGGAAAACCGGGTATGCATACATAATCTGAAAGGACACAGGCATAACAGAACGTTACATAGCTGTCATATTCCAACTGAAAGTATTTTACTACACCATTTGTTTTAATGTAATAAATTAATGATTATATGTTTTATGAATTGATTTTACCAGCATTATTGTTATTTTATACAACTGTGAATCACTTTGAATTGCCTTGTGTACAAATTGTGCTCTACAAATAAACTTGTCTTGACTAGCCTTGCCTATATGACTGTAAATCATTTAATAATTGAAACACTGGATTTATAAAACATTTCAGCATTCAATGAACTTACAATGGGCTTAATTCATTCACTGCTGCCCTGGAGTCGCTAAGTAATTGTAGTAGCATTGATTCATATTAAAATACTGTACAATCTTATCATATTTAGCTATGTTGTACTACCCACAGTATCTTGACAGCATCAAGCCCGCCCAAAATACACCCGCATATTTTTAGGTGGGACGTAACTCTATTATGATAATTCATAAAAATATGATCATCAAACAGATCTAAAACGTAAAATGGTATATCAAATCGTTTTGGTATATCTTTTATAACATAGTTGAGAATCATCTTTATACAAAGTTTGGTATATCAAATCCTGAAACCTAAAAAATTATTGGTGCTTTTAAAAAAAACCATTGTTTTTGCCTATTCATGTCTTTTTAAATAAAATAATAATCATAATAATAAATGAGTCCTGGTGTCTTCTACAGAGGACATAGTATAACATATACAGTACAGGCCAAACGTTTGGAAACATTACTTATGTTTTTGAAAGAAGTTTCTTCTGCTCATCAAGCCTGCATTTATTTGATCAAAAATACAGAAAAAAATGTAATATTGTGATATATTATTACAATTTAAAATAATTGGTTTTCAATTTATTATACTTTAAATTATCATTTATTTCTGTGATGCAAAGCTGAATTTTCAGGAACATTACTCCAGTCTATCACATGATCCTTTATAAATCATTCTAATATGATGATTCATTATCAAAGTTGGAAACAGTTCTGCTGCTTAACATTTTTTCATAACCTGTGATACTTTTTTTAGGATACTTTGATGAATAATAAGTAAAAAAAAAAAAAAAAAAAAAAAAAAAAGAAGCAAATGTTCAGCTTTGCATCACAGAAATAAATGATCATTTAAAATATAATAAATTGAAAACCAATTATTTTAAATTGTAATAATAATATATCACAATATTACATTTTTTTTCTGTATTTTTGATCAAATAAATGCAGGCTTGATGAGCAGAAGAAACTTCTTTCAAAAACATTAAAAATAGTAATGTTCCAAACTTTTGGCCTGTTTTTGTAAAAAATGTTCTTATGCTCAAAATAATGTAATGACACAAAAAATACTAAATTAACAAAACAAAAATTGGTCTCAGGAGGATATAGCTTAATTAGCTGGCGGCTAATTAACTTGACAGTAGTGACATGTTTTTTACTGTATTTATCATGGGAAAAGTTACAGGTTCACAGGTACTTAAGAAAACGTGTGCTATACATGCTAGCTAGCTATATTGGCATGTTTTATTTCCCCAAAATACACACTGTATACGAATAAATAATGAACGATTATACAGTAATGAAGAATAGCCTTACCTGTTGCAAAGATGACAATAATAGCGGCCGCCGATTGGTCAAAAGTAGTAAGCCACGGGAGAGAAACGCAATTGGTCAAAATTAAGCCACATGAGAGCAACACGATTGGTCAAAAGTAAGCCACAGGAGAGAAACGCGATTGGTCAAAAGTAAGCCACAGCAGAGAAACGCGATTGGCTCCTGTGGGCTTACTTTGGCTCAATCGGTAGGAAGCAGTAGGCGCAAGCGAGAGAGGTAGCGGGATCGATGCCCGCATTCTCCATGTGGTGTAACTCCCTAGATGAGCTTTTGAGGCTCACTGCTGCCGAAAGGTTTTTTCCGACGAGGGCCTGCGCACATTCCTGGCAAAAGCAGGTCTCACCGAGATTTGAACTCGGATCGCTGGATTCAGAGTCCAGAGTGCTAACCATTACACCATGGAACCTTGGCGTGACTCACCTTTTCCCACCGAGCAGCAGAGAGTTAAGTAATTCAGCCTAGAAGCGCGATAGCAAGGAGCAAGTGAAGCCTTTGCTTTTTAAGCCCATGTTTCCCCGATTCCGACTCGGTTTGAGAGTGCCGATTTCACCGCCACATCAGCAGTTGCGCATCACCTCTGTTTTTTCCCCTCCCTTCCGCAAAAGAAGGTTCCACCGAGATTTTAACTCAGATCGCTGGATTCAAAGCCCAGAGTGCTAACCATTACACCATGGAACCAACACACCCTGAGGCCTGGCCGTCTGAAAGGCAGAAAGTGATGAGGCTATGTGGAATCAGGTAGAAAGGAGGTGGAGTTTGGTCACTGGACCCCCTCGACCAAAAGGCACAGACATGGTTCCTCTGCCGAAACCCGGGTTCGAACCAGGGACCTTTAGATCTTCAGTCTAACGCTCTCCCAACTGAGCTATTTCGGCCAGGTCCGCAGGTGGTTTAGCCAGCAGAGATTTCTGGGAGGCCGTCCGTCACTTTCGAGACGAGCGGAGCTGAAGGCCTGATTAGCTGAAGGTCCGAGAGAAAAACAGTGGCCCGTACGGGGATCAAAACCGCGACCATGACGTTATTAGCACCACACTCTAACCAACTGAGCTAACCGGCCTCGCTCTGACTGTTTTTATCCCCAATTTCTCAGAAATATCCTGGTTTCCCTAATCAGGCTGAAGAGATTAAAAGCAAAGCCTAAGAACGGGCTCGTCCGGGATTTGAACCCGGGTCCTCTCGCACCCTAAGCAAGAATCATACCCCTAGACCAATGAGCCAACACAGATGCCCTTCCTGCTGCTGCCCGCTTGCATGGCTTAAAGTGCAATATTTTAATTAAATCTTCCACCAAATGGTAGCCAGTGCAAAGTTGCCAGCACAGAGGAAATATGGTCTCTTTTCTTTGTGGCCATTGGAAATCGTGCTGCAGCACCTGCACACATGCTCCTCGACTTTGTCCTTGCTCCTGCAGCTTTCAAGAAAGCTCTGTGTCTGGCCAGCACTGCAAACCCACGGCAAACTGCCTCCAGGTCTTCTGGGGTGTTGGAGAACCGAATGACCTGGTGGCGGATGGCCACCACCTCCTCAGCGACAGTGGACAGTGGAACGAGGCATGTCAAACAGTCGGAGACGACCCTGTAGGATGTACCACACGCCAGCCAGAAAAGAAATAACAGGGTCTCTATTGTGGAACCCCATCCGTGTTGCCGGTCACTTCTCAACAGGTCTAGCAGCACTCTCAGGGCCTCCCTGCTCAGCCGAAAATCAGGTCGTGTGTCCATGTCATTCAAAAACCTGTCCAGCACTGGCACGCTCAGGTTTATCCTGCAGTACAGGGGTCTGGTCTGATTTAGAGAAACAAACAAAAGAGAAATTGTTTAGAGTTGTGACAAAGTAATTGTTGGAAGATATAGTGATACTTAAACTACTTTTAGTAAGTATTAATGGCACATTGGGGAAATTTTAGTAGTTATATTTAAAACCTTACTTATGTACAAGTGTTATCTTGCATACTTGTATTTAATTTACTTAAGATATCAAGAGTAAAAGTACAGTTATGTATTCTACACAAAAAACCTCCTTGTCAGGGTTTTTAGATATGTTGTTGCATTCATATTACTGCTTGGCTATGTGTATATTGCATTTTAATTCTGAATATGTTGAAGGTCGTTATATTTAACTAATTTACTGTTGAGTCGTTTACTATACAACAATGCATCATATTGTAAAATACCATGGTTTTGTAGTGTTGCTGTCCTGTGAGAGAGAAAAAAAACCTTATTACTTCACATTTGTATGTGAATACTTAATAAAATGAGCACAATTTTAAGGAATTGTTGCTATACAGATGCGTGCCATATAAAAGGCTGCATCCGAAGGCGAGCGGGAGTAGCCTACCTTATATATTAAAGAGGTATATTTCACTGTATTTATTTAAGAGGTATATTTCACTGTTTATTTATTGTTTTGTGTTTTATGCCTCAACTGCGTTAAAACAAAGCACGCTGGAAACATGCCTGAATAAGATCACCATGATCAAGAGAATAAACTCCATAAAAAAATCGCATCCTCGTAAGGTAGCCTATAACTAAACATTTGAACAGCTTTATGTGTATTTTGTATTTTCATAAGTAGCCTATCATAACAAGACTCAAGTACACCCAATACTTGTGTACTCCAGCAATTAAGGACGCAACTTCTGAATTGGGATGCAGCAAAACAGTTTACTTTACCTGGCCACGGTCTTAACATCCCCACCATCTCCTCCAGTAAATTTTTTTTTTATAAATGCCGCGTAGGATGGCAGCTCTCCTGTCGACAAATAGTCCAAACTTCTGTGAATGTAAGACAAGAATTTCAGATGAGACACTGCTGATAAAGAAAAATGATTTTATTGCTTTTATGTGTTCAGTGGTTAATGTCACTATGTACACACATTATAATGTATAATGTTAAGAAAAGTGATAAAATCAAATCAGTTGTGGAAGCTGCTAATGATTTTTTGGGGTTAGTAACAAAGGCAGATGATATTCATAAAACACTAAACCAGAAGTATGGAGGGTCTCAAAATGGTTAAAGTATTAATGATGTTTTTCATTCTCCAGTGGAATGCGCGGAGTTAGATAGCGAACGGACAGGAATTTAAAAGATATGTTCAAGAATTGACAAACAAACCAGATATTACATGTATCCAAGAAACATGGTTAAAACCTCATTTAGAATTTATATTGAAAGGATATCATAATATAAGAGTTGACAGAGAAAAAGACAGAGGAGGAGGTTGCATCACATTTATCAAAGAAGGGATCTCATTTAGACACATTAACACAGGAACATATTACTGAACATGAAAATATAATTACTGAAATCTTTAATTGAGATAAAGGAAAACTAACTGTCATTAATTATTATAACCCATGTAAAGCATTAACAAATGATTTAATGAGAAGCATTAATAAAAGAAGCCATAGAGAAGACAAAGTAATAATACTATATTATAAAGATTAACATCCTTAGACTGAAAATCGTACAAAAATATGATACATTATGTAATTTGTGTCTATAGGCATGTGCATTCAGCTTGAGTGCTCTGTAGTAAAAGAATGCACGTGTGCGCAGACGTGTAGTCTTTTTTACAAAATGGCATTGCCAACTACTTGTCTGGCATACATAATACAGCGTTATTAGTCGTTTTCACGGATCCGTGTGAATAGGGATCATTTTTATAACATTGTCATCTGTACAAAGATCCCCCATCCCCCATCCCCCATCCCCCATCCCCCATCCCATCCCATCCCCCATCCCATCCCCCTCTCCCTCTCCCTTAATTAGTAGTTTCTAATAATATTTTAAGCACATTGTTCACGTCTGGACAGGACTTTTATTTTGATGTTGTGATATGACGCCATAAGGTTGCGTCGTGCTTCTGCATCAATTGTGACTCTGCTGAAAAAAGGTTTGTGTTTTAGCCATTTAAGTGTTTTAATCGATTCAAACTGTTCAGTCAGCTTTATAGCTTTTACAAACCATTTGAAATTAATACTGTATTATCGAATGTAACATTGTAATGCCGTATCTAACATTAACGAACGTTATTTATTGTCAGTAAAGCGCATCCTCACATGAGTAACAGAAAAGATGCGTCTCATTTCACTCCTTATATCGTGAATCGATTTATCGTAAACGCGAATTCAGTTACTACCAAGTAGTGATGGAAAAACGGCTTTTTGAAACTCCGAGTTCATTTAAAGCAAATATTTTCCATAACGATTCAGTGATTCAATTCACTTTAATCACCACCACACGCTGACGTCTCATGCTGGTCAAAACAGTGTAACGTTACTGTAAATGCAACAACAACACAAACATTTGTAATGACAACTTTTACAAACCAACAGCAAATATTTATTTGTTTAATCTACAAATCAATTAATGTAAAGCATGAATGTGTAATTATGAACATACTATATAATTGGTGAAGTTTATTTACTTGTAGTACCAGTTTTGAGTGATTAAGTTTCACTCTGACTGACTCCCTTACTAGAGACACACCCAGAGAATTAATTGTTAATACTGTTAATATTACTTTTGACTATTCTAATCTTAATTTATGACAGAGTGTCCAAAAAAACAGAAAAAACTCTTGGTGAAGCGACTGCGATCCACAAGACACACTATTATAAAGATGGCATTTATTAAAGAGGAGAGTGAAGACATGAAGATTGAAGAAACATTCAGTGTGAAACAAGAAGATACTGAGGAACAAACAGGTTGGTGTCTTCTCAAAGCTTACCTCAGTCTTTTGATCTTTAATAAAATGTCCAGCTCTACAGAAATGAATGATAATTGAAGAATGTCATATGAGTGTCCTGATTAAAGAGGGTTATTTATTTTATTTTATTTTACGTAAAGCAGGTTGTGTCATGTGGACAGTAGGGATGCTCATAATTACCCGGTTAACCGTTAACCGACAGTAAGACTTTTGACTGATTAATACTATCGGTTAAACGGTTTAAAAAGTAATTGAAGTAATTTTTCAAGAAATTTTTATAATGTTTGCTACATGGCTTAAAAAATATGCTACACATAAAATTGAGCTTTTGAGAAAAAATTTGTATTACGGTAATGTAACATGTGTAACTGGTGAATACAGTGAAATGTTTACAAACTATAAACACCGTGGACATAGCTAAAGGCTACTTTAGTCTTTAAATGTTACGGTATTCAGAACAAGAATGAAAAATAAAAGTAGTTATGTAAACTTCAAGCCAAAACGAATTAATTTAAAGCTAAAATGAAACCGAAACTGGTGTTGGGCTTCATGTTGCTTACTTCTCTCATTTAGTACAAATCCAGATGTTATTTGGGTGTTTTGTACTTCATTTGAGTTTCAATCCACGTAAAACATCATCCTTCACATGCGCAAAAATGTGCTTGGCATAACAGCACAGTGAGGAGGGGCTCATGCTGAATGGCACAGGTTGCACTACAGATTATTTAACTTGAGCAGTGTATAGTGGACAAATAAAGCTAAATGAATTGGCTATATTTTAACTGAGAGCAAAACTTTGTATATTATTTCCAATGGTATAGTAAATTGTACACAGTTTGTGCTTGTTACGTTTAGACCCCAGGGGATTACATTCAAATTCATCTTCACAAATATCCCAGCTAACACAAATACGTGACTGTTACGTAACTGCAACGTAATCTGGTGACCAAACTTTCGTCGTGGCGACGTAATTAGTTACGTCGTGGCAACCGGAAAAGTGAAATTCCCAGATACGTTGCTACAACGTAACTTTGTAACGTTGTCAGCAGGTAACGGCGACGTCGTGGCAACGTTGTGGATCGACAGTCGTGTATTGGTAACCAGTTGGTCATTTTAGTTTTTAATAATATGGGCGGACATGCAGTGGTCTAATTTAACTTGTCCTCATTGGCCCAAAACTATTTTAGAGACTTTTTCAACGACATATGAACGATATACAGACTCAGAATTTGGTTAATTTAGTTCATTTACTATAGAACAAAGCACAAACAGGAAAAACAGTTTGCAAACAGGTTATACATTTAAATGAACAAGATTTCCTTAATAGCTTGAACATCAAACTACTCCTACACATCTTCATTTTGGTGGCCCTAATAACAAAGCAAGAATAAGAAAAGAAAAATGCAAGAAAAAAGAACAGTTGAGTGTTTTCCCATTTAACATTTAAATATACAAAGCAATTAGCACTGAAAGATAGAATCTGTATAAGCAGACAGTTTTGTTTAAAAATCGCTTGTATATTTTTCTAAACATTGTCACAAAGTTATGTTGTGGCAAGTGCATTATTTCCTTTTAAAATAATTTGATAACTTAATGACATGTATCACTATATTCTATAAAACCTTAGTTTGAAATCATTTTTTTTGTACATTTAATAATACATATTTTGTTTTTCTTCTTCTGAAGTCATAATTACAATGTCCCTTTCTTTTTTTTTAACTAGGAAACTAGGCCTATTTATGATTATATGATTATTATGATTATATGATAAAAAAACCTTCTCGTTTATTTGGTGGGGAACATGGCGTTTTAACGAGCATTTTCACACCTTGTCATGCTGTTGTTTGTGTAAATTGACATCCCTACTTTGCAACCATTGACAAGTAAAATTATGCTATTCTTGAATGCTTTAATGTACAGTCATAATTTTGGGCTCTAATGAAAGGTTACACTTAGAGCTATTCTATCCCAGATCCAGATTCACTGTCAATACATGCATACATACATACATACATACATGCATACATACATACATACATACATACATACGTACGTATGTGTATGTATGTATGTGTGTGTGTGTGTGTGTATATATATATATATATATATATATATATAATATGTGTGTGTGTGTGTGTGTGTGTGTATGTATATATGTATATATGTATATATGTATGTGTGTGTGTGTGTGTGTATATATATATATATATATATATATATATATATATATATATATATGGGTCAATGACGTATAAGGATTTTCGACAGGTCAATTTTAAAATACAAAAAAATATAATATCTGTTGCAATTGTTCAAACATTAAGGATGTTGTGTACACCTAAATTCATTAAAAAAATTAAATTTAAGTGATTTTAGTGTTTTTTCATCTAGATGAACTGTCCGTAGCCTTAAAAAATGTCATGTGGTGCGACTGATTTATCTTAAAATTAAATAATTTCCTTAACATGCTTAAACATTTTTTTTACAAATTCTTAGTAATTAAAGTGTTTAGAAACCAAGTTTTGCATTTCTTTTGAGTTTTTGTAAATAATGATCTCGTTTTTTGGTCTATAATTTCTGAGTTGCCTTCTTAAATCTAGTTAACAGACTTACTTTTCCTGTAAATCACATAAAACTGATATAAATGTTTTAAAAATATAATTTACTAAAGCATACTGTATTTCAGCCACAGAAATAAGATATTTTATTTTACATTTAATACAGTGATTGCTTTTATTGGTCGCACCACATAAGTGGTCGCTCCAAATGACACGAAAACCTTATATAGTTAAAAATCTATTTAAAGAGATCAATGAACAATACATTTTATACAAAATACAAATTTTTTTTATTTAAACCAGATTTCATACAAATTTCACAGAATTTTCCTGAACATAAACTTTTTTTGTAAATAAAAATCACATCAAAAACACAAGTGCACCATTTCTTTTAACTTGACTTAGAATTTCTTTCTAACAAATAATAATGTTATAGATATAAATTATTTAATAAAATTATTGTATACAGGTAACATTTGGGGTCAATAGTTTAAGTAATTAATACTTTTATTAATCAAGGACACATTCAGTTGATAAAAAGTGACAGTAAAGATATTTAGGCTATAATGTTACGAAAGATTCTATTTCAAATAAATGCTGTTCTTTTGAACGTTCTATTCATCAAATAATCCTGACATATAAAATGTATCACAGTTTCCACAAAAATATGATAATAATCAGAAGTGTTTCTTGAGCAGCAAATCATTAGTGACCCTGGATCACAAAAACAGTCACAAGTGGCACAGGATATATTTGTGGCAATAGCCAACAATACATTGTATGGGTCAAAATTATCGATTTTTCTTTTATTCCAAAAATCATTAGGATATTAAATAAAGATCAAGTTTCATATTTTGTAAATGTCCTACCATAAATATATAAAATATTTATTTTTGATGAGTGAATATAGCAATATCGCAAACATAAATGGACAACTTTAAAGGTGATTTTTCTCAATGTTTCGATTTTTTTGCACCCTCAGATTCCAGATTTTCAGTTGTATCGGCCAAATATTGTTCTATCTTAACAA